>PVKC010007796.1:0-29118 GCA_004027635.1 Crocidura indochinensis | reverse complement strand
TGTGTGATTGTTGTAAAAATTTCTCAAAACAGGGCCATAGAGATAGCATGGAGGTAAGGCGTTTGCCTTTCATACAGAAGGAAGGCGGTTTGAATACTGGCATCCTATATGGTCCCCTGTGCCTGCCAGGGGCAATTTCTGAGCATGGATCCAGGAGTAACCCCTGAGGGCTGCTGGTTGTGGCCCAAAAACCAAAATAAAAAATTTTTCAAAACATCTGCATTTAGGTTTTGTGTAGACATGCATTTTCATCTCCAAGTTGTTCAGTTAATGAGTCCTATGTAAGAATGGTTTGATTTTAGGATATTAAAAAATGTCTTTTTGTTTTTTGTTTTTTTGGGTCACACCCAGCAGTGCTCAGGGGTTACTTCTGGCTCCATGCTCAGAAATCACTCCTGGCAGGCACGGGGGACCATATGGGGCACCGGGATTAAAACAGATGACCTTTTGCATGAAAGGCACACGCCTTACCTCCATGCTATCTCCCGGGCCCCTAAAAAATATCTTTCAAAGTGACTACATCATTTTGTGTTTCTACTAGTGAGAGAGATGATTGTCATGTGAGTTAATGCCATATTTTTTTTTATAAGATTGGTGTGTCTGTTGGTCTATCTTGTCTTAAAGTAGGCCTTTCAGTTTCTATTTTAAGGATGGTTTTGTATCTGTAAAATTTCTGAGCTGTTGTTTATCCGTGAAACTATGTATCCTTCCTTCAAACCTGAACGTGAGTCGGGCTGGGTACATTATTCTAGGTGAAGCCTCCATTTAATTCAGTCTTGTCACAATATCCCACCACTGTCTTCTGGCCTTGTGAGTTTCTTGCGACATGTCTATTGTAAATCTTAAGGATGCTCCTTTGAATGTAATTTCCCTTTTGAATCTTGCTGCTTTCAGTATCCTATCCCTATCTGTGGGACTTGTCATTGTGAGTGGGATGTGTCTTGGGGTGCTTTTCTTTGGGTCTCTTTTAGCTGGTACTCTTTGGGCATGCGGGATTTGGTTGCATACAATCATTATCTCTGGGAGTTTCTCTGTAATGATGTCCTTGATTGTTGATACTTCTTGGTGATTCTCTTCCTGTGTTTCTGGGACTCCAATGATTCTTATGTTGTTTCTGTTGAATTTATAGAACAATTCTATTTTCATCTGTTCAAAATCTTTGAATATTTTTCCCATTGTATGTTCATTTGTTGTGAGATTCTTTTCCAATCTCTTCTGTTGTATGGAGTTATTATGCCTCTCATCTTCCAGCTGACTAATTCTGTCTTCAGCTGCTGTTACTCCACTGGAGAGGCTTTCCATAGAGTTTTGCATTAACTCTACTGCATTTTTCAGTCCCGTTATTTCAGTTTGGAGTTTTCTGATTTCCATATTTGTGGTCTGTTCAGATGGATCTATGCTCCCTTTGAGTTCCATGAACATCCTCCATATCTCTACTTTAAACTCCCTTTCTGAGAGGTCAACCAGGTGGTTGGCACTTTTTAGCTCATTAGAGCTGCCATCCCCATACTCCACGCATGCAATTGTCCTTTGTTGTTTTCTCATTGTCACCCTTTAAATGTGATTCTGTGTTTTGGAATGGGGTTTGTATTATGTAAGAAGTGCGCGGCCATGGAGCAAAGTGGAGCAGTAGCGCTTATATTTTATTTTCTTCCCCCACTGTGTTCTTCTTGGATGGACCCAGAGATCACAAAGGTGTGGCCCTCAAAAAAAAAAGTCTGCTGTAGCCAAGGCAGGTAGGGGTCAAAGAGCTGTGGACTGATCCACTCCTACCTTCAGTCAGAATCCAGAGAGCTCAACTCCCTGTATTCCTCTTATATGGACCCAGGGATCACCTTGTGTTTCTGCTAGTAATAAGTTCACATTGGTTCACATCCTTCACAGAATGTGTATTAGGCCATATAATAGGCATAGTAGTAAGTTTTTTTATTCTCATAACATGATTTGTCATGTTTTTAACATACTTTTTTTTTTGGGTCACACCCGGCAGTGCTCAGGGGTTACTCCTGGCTCCATGCTCAGAAATTGCTCCTGGCAGGCACGGGGGACCATATGGGGCACCGGGATTTGAACCGATGACCTTTTGCATGAAAGGCAAACACCTTACCTCCATGCTATCTCCCGGGCCCCTTTAACATGCTTTTAAAAAATAAACGATTTTATAAATTTGGTGTTTTAGATCACACCTGACTGTGCTCAGGGCTTACCCCTACCTCTGTGCTCAGAAGTCACTCCTAACTGTACTTGGAAGAACCATATGTGGTGCAAGTGATTTAACCTGGGTTAGACATATTTAAGCAGGTACCTTTCTTGCTGTACTAGTTCCTTGACCATGTCAGATATGTATTTTTTATGTGAGGCATCTATTAATATCCTTGACTCATTATGAATAAAAATGCTTGTTTTCTTATTGTTGTTTTGAGTTCTTTCTATATATATTTTAAATAATTTTTATTTTGACCAAGGTGGATTACAAATCTTTCACAGTAATATTTTAGGTACATAGCAACATTGAATCAGGGGCATTCCTACCACCAATGTTGTCCTCCCTCCACCCCTGTTCCCAGCATGCACTCCATAGTCCCCTCCTTTGCCCCCTGGGCTGCTAGTATAAGTGGTCCTCTCTGTGTCTAGCTTGTTTTAGATTGAGTATTGATTCTATTGTTATTAGCTTTGGACTTGGTATTTAAGTCTGATCATTTTTTTTACTCAATGTTCATAAAAATGTTTGGCTTTCTTTCTATATTTTTTATAACAGTATCTTAGTATATATATGGGTTTTTGGGGGGAGAGGGATCAGACCCAGCAATAATTAGGGGTTACACAAAGCTCTGCATTCAGGAGTTTGTCCTGGTGGTGGTTGGAGGGCTATATGGGATGTAGAGGATTGAACTCGAGTTGACTGCCTGCCAAGCCAAATGCCCTACCCATTGTACTATCTCTCTAGCTCCCAAGAGTTGACTCTTTGCCTTCCTTTTCAAACTGTTTGCCATTCACAGTTCTATCTAAGCCTCGAGTTACATTTTCTTTTTGTTTTTTTTTTTTTTGGTTTTTGGGTCATACCCGGTAGTGCTCAGGGGTTACTCCTGGCTCCATGCTCAGAAATTGCTCCTGGCAGGCACGGGACCATATGGGGCACCGGGATTCGAACCGATAACCTTTTGCATGAAAGGCAAACGCCTTACCTCCATGCTATCTCCCAAGCCCCGAGTTACATTTTCTTAACAAAGCAACACAGACTTAATAAACTGCATTTCCTCTATGCTCTTACATGTTGTGTTTGACCCTATACTCCACTGAAACTGTCAAAATCATCAGATCAGATTAACCCTTTCAGTCTGTATTCTTCTTGATATTAAAGAATAAATTCCAAAATGCCTATGAGACCAGAAGATTTCAAGATTATTCAAATCAATCATGAGGATAAAAATAAGATAGAAGACTGCATTTCCTGACTTTAAATTGTATTACAAAGCTAGAGTAATAAAAACTATATGGTATTGTAATATTAACATAATTTCAGGTAAATGAGAAACATTGAGAGATCAGAGACAATGCCTGAGATATATGTACAAATAGGATAAGTGTTGATGTGGAGCAAGGAAAATCTCTTCAAAAAAGTGGTTCTGGGAAAACTTGCTAGACTCTTATAAAAAATAAAATGAAACCTATATCAAATGATGCACACAAATAAGAATTCAAAATGGATTAAAGATCTCAATATTATGGATGTACATGGAATCTATTATGCTAAGTGAAATAAGTCAGAGGGAGAGAGACACAGAATAGTCTCACTCATCTATGGGTTTTAAGAAAAATAAAAGACATTGAAATAATTCCCAGAGTTGAGGTTTGGAAGGACTGGCTCAAGATATGAAGCTTATCACAAAAGTGGTGAATTCAGTTAGAGAAATATCTACACTGAGAACTATCATAACGATGTCAGTAAGTGAGGGATGTAGAGAGTCTGTTTCGAATACAGTGGGGTTTGGGGGAGTGAAGAGATGGGGGCATAGGTGATGAGAAGGTTTCACGGGTAAAGGGGGTGTTCTTGTTATGACTGAAACTCAACTACGATTATGTTTGCAACCACGGTGTTTAAATAAAGAATTTAGTTAGAAAAAAGATCTCAATGTTAGAATGATAAACATTTAAATACATTGAGAAAAGCAAAATCTTCTAAGTATTGGTTTCAGACAAGTCTTTAATGAGTTGACCCCATTGTCCAAAAAAGAAAAAAAAGTAACACGGGTTAGGAGGACCATTCCATGTAGGAAGCTTGGTACAAATGTTGGAAGAGTGCAGTTAGAGCAGAGAAGGGATCACTATGACAATTATAATTGGAAATGATCATCCTGGAAAAGAACTGGATGCTGAATGGAGAAAAGTAAATGCATGAAACACCTTCAGCGACAATATTGCAAACCACAATGTCTAAAAGAAAAAAGAGAGAAAATTAAATGTGTGCCACAGGGGAGGGCAGGGGGCAGGTGTGATGTGGGAGGGAGAACCAGAGGGAAACTAGGGACATTAGTGGTGTGGAAAATTTGCACTGTATAACTGACACTCAATCATAAACAGATTTGTAATTGTGTATTTCATGGTGATTCAATTAAAGAATTTATTTATAAGTAAGACGGTTTAAAAAAAAAGGAAAAAATGATGTAAATTGAACCAGTGGATTTATAGTTCACTACTTTGTACTCCTGACTGACATTATGGTTAACTATTTAATTTACAATTAAACTATGTACTTTGAGACTTCTAAAAATATTGAGCAGAAATAAACAATGGAGTCATGACATTTAAAAGGTTCTATACAGTTAAAGAAAAAATATGTAGAATAAAAATACTAGTTCAATGGGAGAAATATTTGCATCATAGTTCAAAAAGCTAATTTCCAAAATATATGAAGCACTCACAAAGCTCAATAGCAAAAAAAGAAACAAATCAACTAAAAAGAAATGGAGGTAAAAGCTGAAATTTCACTTCCCCAAAGAAGATATTAAGAGATCAAAAAGTGTTCATAATCACTTATGAGGGTATACAAATTAAAGTAATAATGAAATTTCTCATACCTGTGAGAAGGGCCTATATCTAAAAGACTAGGAACAATCAGTGGTGGTTTGAGATGTGGTTAAAAGAAAGGACCCTCATGTTTGGTTGATTTTCCCTCTGGGTCAGCTTTTATGAAAAAATGGTATGAAGACTTCTCACAAAATTAAGACTAAAATGTCTATATGACTCAAAGATTCCCCTCCTGGAGATCTATTCCAAGAACATAACATTAATTGCATAAATATCTGTATATATTTTTTGCAGCATTTTTGCAATCACCAAGTTCTGGAAACAACCAAAATGATCAACAACAGATGACTGGATATTAAAATAGTGGTATATATATATGATGGAATACCTATCATATATGAAAGAAATAAATGAACTCACTCATTCCTGCAATCTGGATGGAATTGAAGAATATCTTGCTAAGTGAAGTGAGGCAGAAGGAAAATGACAAATAACAAATTATTTTGCTCATATGTGGAATCTAAAGAAACAAACTAGACAGTTCCCAGAGAAAACAATTCTGAGATCTTGCCAACAGAATAACTAACTGAGGCAGTAAGGAGGCATGCGAGAAGGGACCTTTGGGCAGTGGTAGAAGACTGCAAGTTAAAGCAGTAGCATGGAAATTATTATGTCATCTTACCTTAAAAATAATGAAAAGAATCTCTTTTCAAGAATATTACTTTTGTTATGTCATGTTATCTTTATCTTTTTTTTTTTTTTTTGGTTTTTGGGCCACACCCGGTGACACTCAGGGGTTACTCCTGGCTATTTGCTCAGAAGTTGCTCCTGGCAGGCACGGGGGACCATATGGGGAACCGGGGATCGAACCGTGGTCCGTCCTAGGTTAGCGCAGGACCTTACCTCCAGCGCCACCGCCCGGCCCCATGTCATGTTATCTTAATAAAATAATGAAAAAAATCTTCAAGAGTATTACTTTTATTTTATTTTGGTTTTGGGCCACAACTGGTGACTCTGAGGGGTTACTCCTGGCTATGTGCTCAGAAATATTCCTGACTCAGTGAACCATATTGGATGCTAGAAGTCGAACCCATGTCTTTCCTGGGTAGCCACATGCAAGGCAAATGCCCTACTGTTGTGCTATTGCTCTGGCTCCTATTACTTTTATTTTTCTGGTTTTGGAATGAAAAAGTTCTTCCCCAATTTTTTTTGTGGAGGACGACTTTTGGGTCACACATCTTCCCTTCAACTTTAAATGTACTATAAAGCTATTGGAATTGAGCTAGAGCAATAGTACAGGGATAGGGCGCTTGCCTTGCATATGGCAACCCATATTTAAAAACAGCACTACATATGGTGCAATGAGTTTTATCAGTAACGATCCCTGAGAGCAGAATCAGGGAGCCAAGAGTAAGATCCATGTATTGCTCAGGAACAAAAACCAAGCAATCAACCAAACAAAAATTATAGCAGTTAAGATAATGTGGTGCTGGAATAAGGACAGAGTCTCAGATCAGTTAAATACAATTGAGAGCCCAGAAACAGAATCTCAAATATGTAATCAGCTAATATTTTACAAAGGAGCCAGGAATGTGAAGTGGAGTATGTTAAGACTCTTCAATGAGCAGTTTGGGAAAACTGAGTAGTTGCATGCAAACAATGAACTCAGACCACTATCTGACACCTTAAACACAAATGAATTAAATGTATTGAAAATCTTAATTTCAGAATTCAATAAATTCTACTGAAAAAACATAGACCAAACTTTTATAACTTTGAATATAGAGTCACCTTCAATGACTCAATACCATTAGCTAATAGAAGAAAAAATAAACGAAACCACATCAAACAAAGAAGATTTTGTATCACAAGAGAAATGATGACTTACAATACACCACACAAACTATGCGAGAACATGTTCCTATCACTGAAAAGGGGTTAATATCTGGGGCACATGAAGCTCTTGTAAAACTTAACAATGTAAAGAAAACCACCAAAAATTGGGAAGAAGATATGAACAGATCTTTTGAAAGGTAGTTCCTTAAGCAATAAATACAGATGGCCAATAAGTATGTGAATAATGTTCTTCATCACTTATCATTAGATAAATGCATTCAAAACATCAATGAATATCTTCTAACATTGATGAGATTTGTGCATATTAAAAAGAACAAAAACAAGATTTAAGGATGATATGTTCCTTGCTTTTCCAAATTTCAGAGATGATTCGTAGAGTTTGCTTTATGGCCATGTCAGTACTTCAACTCTGCTTCCATTTTAATAGTTCCTTCTTGAATGCTCTCTCTCTCTCTCTCTCTCTGACTCTCCTATCAAACTAGTAAGAGCCACTGTATTTACAATCATTGCACAGATAATTACAATGGCTTTATACAGTAAATCAAAGATGATTCCAAGGATCTTGATAGAAATTAATACTATTGGGAGGGGCATGCCTTCCATATACTAATATTGGGCTGCCATACAAATTAAATAACTACAACTTAATTTCAACCATATTGCTTACCTAAGACTTCTGTTTTTGTTTGTTTGTTTTCTGGGCCACACCCATTTGATGCTACAAGGGACATGTCAAATTATACGTCACTGAAGTAAGTGAAAAGTGCATAAGGGAGAACAAAAAACTAGGTTCAAAATATATGTTAGAAAATATTGCAGAAAGCTAGAAAAAGATGGAGGTAAGGCGTTTGCCTTTCATGCAAAAGGTCATCAGTTCAAATCCCAGTGCCCCATATGGTACCCCGTGCCTGCCAGGAGCAATTTCTGAGCATGGAGCAGGGAGTAATCCCTGAGCACTGCCGGGTGTGACCCAAAAACCAAAAAAAAGAAAAAAAAAGAAAATAAACAATTTTTTGAAAAATTCCCCCCGGTTACCTTATTTTATGTTGCATTTCACATTACAAATTTTAAAATACACATATATTCTTCCCATCATTTACCATAAAACTTACTGAAAATAAGAGCTTAAAAACTTTGATTAACCTGAGTCCAATACAACTACATTGTTGTTGCTAAACATACAAAGTACACACCCTGCCTTCCCCTTATCCCCTAAACACATAGAGCTCACACTCTAATCTCTTGATAATTTGTGAGAAGAGCCCGTGCTTGCCAAGAGCAATTTCTGAACATGGAGCCAGGAGTAACCCCTGAGCACTGCCGGTGTGACCCAAAAACCACACACACACACACAAAAAGAAAATATTGGGTTTTTATTGGTTAAAAATACACTATTATTTTTATTCTTTTAATCTAAATAATTTTGGGGGACACAAACCCAGTAGTGCTGAGGGCTTATACTCTTGGCTATGCACTCAGGAATATCTCTTGGCAGATTTGGGGAATCACTGAGGTACCAGGAATCAGACTCAGACCACATGCAAGGTAAGTTCTCTAGGCACTTTACTCTCACATCAGCCCAAACTTAAATAATAGAGACAGGTTATTTTCAAATTCCATTCAGAGAACATTGTTACTTTAAAATTCTATAACTGGGGGTTGGAGAGGTGGCGCTAGAGGTAAGGTGTCTGCCTTGCAAGCGCTAGCGTAGGATGGACCACGGTTCAATCCCCTGGTGTCCCATATGGTCCCCCAAGCCAGGAACGACTTCTGAGCGCATAGCCAGGAGTAACCCTGAGCATCAAACGGGTGTGGCCCAAAAACAAACAAGCAAAAAATTCTATAACTAACTTAGCAAAACAGCTCAAGGACTACTTACTGAACACACCATGGGCTATTTATTATATATCACTATTATTGTCATCTTAACTATCTTTATTATTGTAAGGAATTTTGCCTGGACTATTCTATCCCCAAATTATTTTCTTCCGTGTTCTCTGGTCACCTTATTGCCTAGTCATTTGTTTATATCCAGACCTTAGAGTTAATTTCTCACTATGACTTAGTTAAGAAACCTTGGAATTCTTTTTCCTTTATACCTGATTTGAAGTATCAGAATGAATGATACTTTCTGATTGCAATATGCAATATCTGTTTGCAATATGATAATGACTTATTTTTTTACTCAACTCTTCATGTACGACTGGGGTTGGGGTAATGTTCAGATACACATGTTTTTATTTGTGCTCATAGTTTTGTCTCCATGTTTCCCCCTCAGTTAATTTATTAAAGAGGTTTTTAAATAGGTTTTTCAATTTAGGGTCACAACTCACTGTGCTCTTTGTTTCCTCCTGACTCTGCACTTAAAGAATCACTTCAAGAACCATATAGTGTTCTGGGGATTTAACTTATGTCTACCAGGTGTCCATTAAGTGTTTTACTTGCTGTCCTATCTGCCTCTAAACTATGATTTTTGAGAGTTAGTTTTTGTGGAAATAACTGGCATTAAAAACTATGGATGAGGGGCCAGAGCAGTGGCACAGCAGTAGGGCATTTACCTTGCAAGTGCTAACCTTGGACAGACCGTGGTTCAATCCCCCCCTCGTCCCAGATGGTCTCCCAATCCAGGAGTGATTTCTGAGTGCAGAGCCAGGAGTAACTGTTGAGTGTCACAGGGTGTGGCCCAAAACTATGGATGGATAGTTGGATCTGATGTAGCTGGGAAACTTATAGTCTGATGTTGAGAGCAAGATGTAATTATTAAACAATGTGATAAGATCAAAGATACAAATATAAGTAGTGTGTTCCTGAAAAGAGGGCTTTGCTGAGGTAGTGGTTGTGGGGGAAGATTCCTTGTCAAGGAGGCAATACGATATCAGAAACTTAAAAAGAAAAAATAAAAATTATTGGGGCTGGTGAGGTGATGCTAGAGGTAAGGTGTCTGCCTTGCAAGCGCTAGTCAAGGAAGGACCTCAGTTCAATTCCCCGGCGTCCCAGGGGCAATTTCTGAGCACTTAGCCAGGAGTAACCCCTGAGTGTCAAACGGGTGTAGCCCAAAAAAACAAAACAAAACAAAGCAAAAAAAAAAAAAGAATTATTTAGACTGTTGGAGACGTTTAAAGGGAGGAGGATATAGCTGGGAGAGAAGGCGTATTCATGTAGGGGTTAATAAAGTGAATAAATTAAGCAAAAGCATAGGGAAATAAGGGAATGCCAAAGGAACTACAGGGTGATGAGTGCTGTGAGAATATTAAGCATGAAATTTGATACATGACACAATGACACAAGAGAAAAAGTCAGGTGCATGATCTCAGAGCACCTTGCCTACTTTGACTGAGTTATAACTCTAGCACTTGATTTTTCATCTTTAAAGTGTATGATATTCTTCATTAGTTCTATAATTTAGTAATAAACAGTGAACAAAAAGACACAACTTTTTCCCCCTTGGAATCGAAATTATAAGAGGAAATAAATAAGGCGCGAGCTCTAGAGAGTGAAAATGTGGGTAAATGAGCTGAGTTTGATTATGCAATTACTTAGGCGTTTTTTCAAAGAAGAGCCAGAGCTTGTAATTGGCTCCACTAATCAGAGAATCTAGTTTTTAGATCTGTAGTAGATCCAAGAATCTGCACTTCACAGAATATAGCGACGGATCCCAATGTAGGTGGATTCATTGAAAGATTGACTGTTACTAAATGGTTCTCAGATGTTGATCTACATATCCTGGTTCCAAAGACTCAAAATATAAATAGTCTCATGGAGATGTTGTAATGCACATGACACATAAGAGAAACACTACTGCAATTCAGTGTCATTTTACCTATCTGGATAGCTCTTGAGAATTACTCATCAAGAAACGTTGTATGGTATTAGTTAGAAACTCTATGGAAAGTTCCATTTGAAAGGTCAAGTAATATAAAAACATGTTACCATACATAAATGAAAAATGATTAGAGCTTCCTTTAATGAATTCATCAGCCACATCCTATCAAATTGCACTCCTGATCCTTATTAATTTCTAAGGAAAGATTACTCAACTGTTCATTCCTTATGCAGAAACGAGGGCTAGCTTTATGCAAAAGTTACCAAATGATAGCAAATATTTTTTCTGTTGCAATAACATTAATTTTTGGTAGGATGGGTCTACCAACAAGTGTTTAGAGGTCCAGTGAAGCTTTAAATCCCCTGTCAATTCAGTGCAAAGATCTGAGGATAGGATATCACTTAGGTCTGGTGCTGCTGGAGATACACAGATCACACTGACAGTACTTGTGTCTAACAGTGCTCTGGAGACCATACAATGCCTGGAATCAAATCAGGTTTGATATATACTAGGTATGTGCAATAACTTCTATAATAATTTTATATATTATATATAATATCTTTCATTCCTGAAATGCATTATAGTCTTGTATATTACTTAGGGATGAAACTAAATACCTCTTCCAAAATTTTATTTATCTTCATACAGGTATATACTACCACAGTCTTCACCCACTACCAAAATTCTGGTGCCATTTAACCATCAAAGGAAACCTTTCTGTTCATTTTTCTTTCTTATTTCACTTTTTGGTTTAGTATATCTTTCCCATTTTTTTGTGTCTTCTATTTATTTTTTCAATTTTGGGGTAGGTTTGAGCCACACCTGACAGTGCTCAGTGTTTATTGTTGGATTTCTTTTCAGGGATCACTCATCATGACAGGGCTTGGGGGACCATATACAGTGCTGGGGATCAAACCCAAGTCAGTCCCTTTCAAGGCAAGCAACCTACTTTCTGTATCCAGCTTCTATTTTTTGTAATAATACAAAATAAAAATAATAATTTATATCATTATTGTATATGTGTATATGAATGTTTTAGGAATACAATGTTATTGCACTACAACTGCTTCCAGAATGCCAACATTCCTTCACCACTAACTTTAGTTTTCTTTTCTCCACACCCCACACTCCACACAGATTATCAGTGTCTGTTAACATTGGCTATTTATTCCGTTACTATGCTTTTATTGCTCCACATGTCTGTAAGGTCATTCAATATTTTCCTCCTCTGCCTCACTTCACTCAATGTTATACCTTATAATCCAAACCAAGTTACAGTGAGCTTCAGAACTTCATATTAAAAAACAACAGAGGGGGCCAGAGAGATATCATGGAGGTAAGGAGTTTGCCTTTCATGCAGAAAGTCATTGGTTCGAATTCCGACATCTCATATGGTCCCCCGAGCCTGCCAGGAGTGATTTCTGAGCATAGAGTTATGAGTAACCCCTGAGCGCTGCTGGGTGTGACCCTAAAACCAAAGACCAAAACAAAACAGAGAAGTCTATTGTGCATTTACATTATAATTTTTTCAACCATTCATCTCTTACTGGGAACTTGGTTTTCCTTCCCAGATCTTAGCTATGGTGCATAGTACTGCAGTAACATAGGTGCCCAAACATATTTTCAAATTTAAGTTTTTATGTTTTTGGGAAAATGTCCAGGGAGAAATTTCTGCATCAGATAAAACCCATTATTAATAGTTCACAAGTTTCAAAACTATTTTCTATAAAGAATGAACCAGCTGATAGTCATACTAACAATATTTTACCATATCTCTGCTAGAGGTATTTTAGGGTTTTTTTGAAATGAATTGTTCTCACTGGTATGAGGTGATATCTCATTGTTATTTTGATTATCACTTTCCTAATATTTTTTTTTATGATAAATGATTTTTACATATTCCTGTTCATCTCCTCTCTTCATTTTTTCTGTTGAGTTGTGTAAGGGCTTTATATAATTTAGATATATATCTTTGTCAGATACTTTGTAAGCAAACAATTTCTCCCATCCAGTAGTTTTTCTTTTTGATCATAATTTATTTTACAGTGCACAATATTTTTTATTAATTATTCTTTTAAATAGTATTTTAATTGAATAGGCCTTAGATCCAAAGTTGTTTATGATTTTTTCAGTCATACAATGTTCCAACAACAATCTCTTCACCAGTCCACATTTCCCACCACCAATGTCCCCAGTTTTCCTCCTACATCACTCTATGCCTGCCTCTATTTCTATTTCCTGAACTGTGTTTATCCATAAAGTTGTATATCATTACTTCAAAACTAAATGAGAGTCTGGCTGTGTTAAGTATTCTTGTCTAAGTATTCATATTGTAGATTTTTTTTTTTTACTCTTTTTCTTTGGGCCACACCTGGTGACGCTTAGTGATTACTCCTGGTTATGTACTCAGAAATCGCTCCCGGCTTGGGGGACCATATGGGACGCCGGGGAATTGAATCATGGTCTGTCCTAGGCTAGTGCCGACAAGGCAGACACCTTACCACTCCGTGCCACCCGCTCTGGCCCCCATATTGTTGATTTCTTTCACTATATTCTACCACTGTCTTTGGGACTAGACAAACCTTTGCTAAAATGCCATTGGTATAAATATTTGTAACAAAATATTAAGGATACTTCTTCATAAGTGATTTTGCTTTTATCTTTTATCTTGCTGCTTTCAGTATTAGATCTATTTTTATGATTTTCATCATTATTTTTAGATTGTTTATTGTAATATTTCATTTGGATCTGTTTTATCTGATACCATTCTGGTGTCCAGGTTGTGGGTACAGGCATTTTTTAGTTCTGAACACTTCTGAGCAATAACATTTTTGACAAATGAATAAACATCAGTTGCTTTTCAGAGGGGTTATCTTCCTGACTCTCTGGGATGCTGATGATTCATGTATTTTAAGACCTTTCTATCTTTTACTGTTTGTGGGTATTATGTACCTTATTTTCCACTTTGCTGATTGTGTTCTGTTCAGCTATTACTCTGCTGGTGAAGCCATCCAGTGAATTTTCCGTTACAATTACCAAGTTTTTCAGTTCTTTCTTTTTTTTGGGGGGGGGGGAAGGGTCACACCCGGCAGTGCTCAGGGGTTATTCCTGGCTCTATGCTCAGAAATCGCTCCTGGCAGACTCGGGGGATCATATGGGATGCCAGGATTCGAACCACCATCCTTCTACGTTCAAGGCAAACACTTTACCTATATCTCTTTTCAGTTCTTTCATTTCTGTTTGAAGTTTTCTCATTTCTGATCTCATATTATCTAGATTTTATTTATCTATTTATTTCACAGTTTCTTTGAGTTCCTTAAATGACCTCAACATTTTTTTCTCTAAAGTCTTTATTAGAGAGTTTATATAGCTGGCTGATACTGGTTGGGTCTTCAAATCTACCATCTTTGCTCACTAAGTGTCGTGGGGTTCTGCATTGTTTTTCCATTATGGCCTTTATAATATGCAGTTTTTTTTTTGTGGTTGAGCTGCTTCTTGGAAGAAATGTGCAGCTACAGAGCAAAACAGAACAGTCATGCTCTTCATGGGATGCTTCAATGGGTGAAGAAGATGTCTCTTGTAAACATATGACTTAAGTATAGCAAGAAGTTATTGTACCAGACTCACAAATTAATTGTCTCAAACAGTAGAACTATCAAAATTTGCTTTGTATATGTGAAACCAGGGCTTTGAACTTATGACCAGGTGCTTGCAAAGTAGATGCTCAAAATTGGGATTATATTTCTCTTGGATCAATAGTATATCCAGGATTTTCTTTTAAGGATGATCTTTTTTTTTTTTTAAAGATAATCTTTGTTTTGCTCTCTCCTGTCCTACCACTGAAACAGTTTTTCCCACTGTTATCAATCACCTCTATTTTCCAACTGTACTATTCATGTTTCTTGATCTTGCAAATAAAATAAAATTAACTTTCTATTTCTAATCAAACCCTGTTTCTTTTCCCAGTAAATTCTGCTGCATATATTGATTCTCATATCTGTGAGCAATCAGTTATTTTTCTCACTTTATCTTCATCCTCTTCCTGACCTCAAGGTGTATAAGTTTTTTTAGGCATGATCTAGTAAAGTTCTTCCTTTCTTGACCAACTTTGAGTTTTTTAAAATGAAATTAAATCAGCACCCATATTAATTTCCAAACTTTTTTGAAGTATAAGATAACAGAATAATTCTTAACAGTAAACTTAAGTTTATTTATGAAATACGTAAGTCTAACTGAGCAAATGCTATTTACACAAAACACCATAGATCAATAACACAAAGTATTTGTATTTGGATACAAAGAATTCCAGGGTTCAAACAAGAAAGTTTGATTCCGAGTTTGCAATATAGTTATCTGCTCTGCTACAAAGAACTATAGTGGAGGTCAATTCTGACAGTACTCTTCTTGGGTCAAGTTAGTTAACTCATTTACATGGCTTTACATGTCTGGAGGAAGATATTTCTTTAGCACATGTACCAATCTCGGAGTCTACTACTTCACAATCAATAATTTCCTCTTCAGAATCAAATTCCTGACTATCCATTGATTCAAAGTTATCCATTGGCTTATCAGTTTCCTAATTACCTCTGCCATATACTGTACATGTTGTGCTACCTCTGCCAGTTTCTTATTCTCCTTTTTCAGTTGAGTAAATTCATCATCCTGTTAAATTTCTTTATGAAGTTTCTCATTTTCCATAAGTGCTTCATAGAGAGCCTTCCTCTGTCTTTCTGCCACTTCTTTCCAATATTGAGAGGATGGATTTCTGAAATCATAAGATCATATGCCTCTTGGGTGACTTCTTCAACACTTTTATTTTCATTATGTTCTGGGCCAACTTCAGAGTTGGAAGTCTCCGATGTTAATTGGTTATTCCAATGTTTCTTTTTGGATAAGTCGTTAGCCAATTCATTTTCTCTTTCAACAAGAGACCCATCTGCAGAAGATTGAATCACCTTCAGAGTTCTTCTTGGGACTGTACTATTCTTTATATTCTTTTTTATTTCTTGATCCATTTTTATTCTACAATACATTATGAAGTTTCTGTCACTTTTCTCAAGTTTAATGAATGGAAACGGCCAATCCTAGTAATGAGCCTGAGTATTTGTGACCCCACGGCCACTTGGGAGACCCACAGTTATGCCGCGTCCCTGTTCACAGCTGTAGGAGTCATAGGCACTCAGGACAGAGACACCGAGGATTCCCAAGATAGCAGAATAATTTGGATGTTAACAATACAAGCTAAGATTATGATCTTTTTTCCAGTCTGTTCTTTCTTAGTGTTTTGATTGGCACTACAATCCTGCAGACATCATCTTACCCTATTTCCAATCCATGATTTAAACTTCTTTTGACCTTACTGTCTAAATATCCCTAAAATTCCCAATATTTTTTCATATTTTTACCACTTTCACCAAACCATTATACTCTTACATGCCAGACTTCTTTAGGTTTTCTGATATTTTTCATAGTATATCCAATATTACAATGAAAAATACAAAACTATCATAGAATTATTTAATCAAGGATTTAGAGTTGCTTCCTATTCTCAGACTAATAGTTAATTATTGAGGCCTTAATATATGTGCATATGTGCTTTCTGCTACTTTATTTTGATAGTCTTTTTTTTTTTTTTGGCCACACCCAGTGACACCTAGGGGTTAATCCTGGCTATAGGCTCAGAAATCGCTCCTGGCTAGGCGGACCATGTGGTACACTGGGGATGAACCCAGATCCGTCTTGGGTCAGCCGTATCCAAGGCAAATGCCCTAGTGCTGTTCTATCACTATGGCCCCATTGCTAGTCTTCTTTTGTTTACTTTCTAGTTACATAGTTAGTTTTCTATATATTTATATATACTAGTTTATTAGTTTTTATTTAGTTCCTGAAGTTTCAGCTGCATTCTCTTTCGTCATGTTTTTTTCTGTGTCTTCATATCATTAGCTATCTCACAATATCATATTATTTTACTTAAAATCTTTGTAGTCATCCTTCATAGTCTTCTCATGAGGTTATTTATTTTTCAATGTACTGGATAGATTTCATAATGATTTGGGCAATTTGACAAAGCATTTATATGGGTCAGACTAAGATAGAATATTAGGCAATAATAAATAACCACAAAGATCAGTGACTTAACAAAGCACAGGTATTTTAAGTTCAAGATTTCTTTTCAGTAGACGTTTCAGAGTTGGACTATTCACCATATTCACTAAACAGTCTAATAGAAGCTCCATGACCATCTCAACACAGGAGATAATGTTAGGATATGTCATACTTAAAACTATAAACAGTTTCAGCCTGAAGGGGACACCTATCCCTTTCAGGTCTCATAGACCAATGTAAGTGATATAGGCATAGTTAAGTTTAAAAGAGATAAGTATAATTCCATCATGTATTTTGGAAAATAGGAAGTTAGAACTATCATGGGAATTACACTAGTGACTACTATAAAAATCTTTCAGATACACCGGGAATGGTTCTAATAAAAAATATTTTACTTTTCCCTCCACTGATCTCTAGGAAGCCTATTTAGATTCTAGATTCTGTATGGGCAGGAGCTATACCTGTTTCGGTGGTTTTTATGATCCTATTGCAGATTATGTGATTCTTAGTGGACTGATAAGAAACATTGGTTGTCTGAATGAAAAAATGAAAAAAATAGGAGCATTTACATATTAATCATACTGTTAAGTGTTTCTGAGGAATTGTTTCCATTTATCCTTGTGATATACCTCATAGACGATTTTATTCTTCTTATATATAGAGGTGCAAATTTAAGTAATTTCTACCACAGTCCACCCTTTGACAAGTTTATACCCAAAGGTAAATATTCAGTGTATTAGAGTATATGTAGTGGGTTTGAGCCATATCTAGATGTCCTCAGGGTTTACTCCTTTTGGCTTATGGAGAATCCATATGCACTTCTGGAGTGGAAGTTGGGTTGAAGGCAATCATCTTATCACCTGCACTATATCGTAGTAAATATGTAAAAATAAGGCTAGAGGATAAAAGATAAAGCATTTGCCTTCCATGCAACTGAAATAATAATTTAAATTTCAGCCTCCCATTATAAGTACATGCAGAACTTTCATACCTTCAGTTAACCCACTTATGGACATTTATTTACCAATTAAAAATTCACTATCAAGAAAATAGATGCATATCCTTCACTATAGCAATATTTACAACAGAGTTGGAAATAACTCTATACTTACCAACAGATGATTGAATAAAAGAAGGTGTATTACATACATTATTATGCATGTATTATTATACATGCACACAAAGAAACTACTCAGTTGTTTTAAAAGGAATAATAAAAATCTGTCATCCTCCAGCTCCCTGTCTCCTACTTTACACAGTACATTACAAAGGCATATTACAAAGTTTTGTGGATGCATCTTAGACCTTAATATTTTCAGTATTGTTGAGTCTGTGTTTTATGGCTATACCACTCTCCCACATCACCAATAAAACAGAGGCCCTGACCCTTGTTCTATTACTTCTCTTTCTCATCTTCCTGACTTAATTTCTTTTCTTAGAAAGAGAAGTTATTAATATAAGAATATAGTACCATTGAGCTGAAACTTGACAGTTTCAAAGACATTCTAGGGAGTTCCAAAATCATGTGGATGGCCCTCCAAAGTGTCTCTATGGCACCAGTTACTTGAATTATTATTAATTATTGACAATGGTACAAGTTACTGAGTACTATCTCTGCCAGACAAAGTGCAGTACACCACATGTACAGTATCTCTACTTCTGAAAGTAGGCATCATGATCTTCATTTTATTGCAATGAGACTAGAGAAGTTAAGTAATTTATAGAAGATAATTTATATTTTTTGGATCACATCTGGCAGTGCTCAGGGTTTACTCCTGGTTCTACACTCAGAAATTGCTCCTGGCAGTCTCGGGGGACTATATGGGACGCCGGGATTCGAACCACCATCCTTCTGCATGAAAGGCAAGCACCTTACCTCCATGCTATCTCTCCAGCCCCAGAAGATAAATTTAATTCCCTTAAAGTTTGGTTATTTTCATAGCTACGTCTGAAAAATCAGTAATGCACAATTATATAGAAAGTCTATAAAATGTACATGATTTTATATTTCTGCACATTATGCTAAATTAAAGACCTTTGTAAGGGTAACTATGTAACTATGGGCTCTTCTGAGTATGTTATTCACCCAGCTTTCTATTCCAGCAGTAGTAAGGTCTGGCAAATTTATATGACCCTCTTTGTGAGTAGCCCTTTTTGATTGCTTGAGTATGGGATGTGAATATTTTAAAGGGCCATTGTAGGACATGGGATACGTTACTTAAAAAGCTAAAACTTGAGTTACACTTTTGAATTCAATATAAGAAAATTCTCATTTTGCCCATTACTCTTGGGTGAGTCAGTGAATTGAATAAATAAATTCACATATCTGCTTAAGGATAGATTGAGACCTAAGAATTTATTTACTTAGAGAAAGACATCTGGGAACATACTGTTATTTTTAATTAGTGTATTGAGTTGCTTGCAGTAACTACTAGCTTATGCCTATGTGAGTAATTTCACACAGGAAGTGATGAATCTTCAAGAACATCTGGTTCTATCCATCATTGGCACAGCTGGGACAGGAAAAGCTGTGTTGGCAATGGAGCTATAGCTGAATGATCTTCACCTGGAGCTAGAAGACTGGATTGCTAGGCTGTTCCAGTGTTATTTTACTGCCAATAATATGACTTTGTAGGTTCACCAATATTATTAGTGCCTCAGTTTTCTTAATTTGAAGTCTTAAGTGTAACTCTGAATTTTTAGCTTTTTATGTCCTAGAATAACCCTTAAATGTTTACATCCCATACTCAGATCTTGACCCTTAAAAGCATTAACATAAGATTGTTCTATTTATTAACACATTATAATGCAAGAATGTTGTTGCCAGTGTTTCTAAGTAGTTTTCTTTTTTGGTGGAGAAAATGGGAGAGCTTGGGTTTCTCTTGATATACCAGTAGATTACAATCAAATTAGGCACACTGTGACAATCCTTTAATTTTTTTTTTTTAGAAATAATGACTACAACAAAGAATTCTGTGTATAAGATGAACATAAACTTTTGAAGGGCAATATAGATGTGCAGGATTGTTACATCTACATAAAGAATCAAACAGCTTATAACTATCATTAAGTTGAAATTCCTTACCTTTTTCTACTTGTTTTTCTCAGTGCCTTGTCAACTCTGCCTCTTGGGCACTTCTCTCTCCAGCAACTTTTTCATTCAACATTACAATGATCCAAATCTGTCTGTGCTTATCACGGCTTGAGGAGAAATCTAAAAAATATTTTCCATCAATGTATTATAAAGGCCAACTTACATTATTGTTTAAACACCTCTTCTCTAAGATTTGCCCAAAGTAAAAGTGGAAGGACTTATCTTTACCAGGTTTATTAGGTAGTTTCCCAAACAAAAGCTAATCTAGTGTTTGGGAACTTTTAATTTTATTATTGGATTGTTTCCATAGCAATTGTTTATTATTTCACCATATTCTTCACGTAGCAGTAGAGTGACTATTTAAAATACATATTGGGGTACAGAGCAATAGTACAAAGCATAGTGCTGCTTGTCTTGCAAATGGCCTACCTAGATCCTATTCATGGCACCCAATAACGTTCCTTGAGTCCTACCAGAAGTGCAGAACTAGGAGTTACCTCTGAACATCACTTGTACCCCCAAACCAAAAGTAAACAAATGAATAGGTAAGATATACATGTTAGATTGTGCTTGTTCCTCTATTTAAAATATTCAGAATAGGGGCCGGAAAAATAGCATGGAGGTAAGGCATTTGCCTTCCATGCAGAAGGTCGGTGGTTCGAATCCCGGCATCCCATATGGTCCTCCGAGCCTGCCAGGGGCGACTTCTGAACATAGAGCCAGGCGTAAACCCTGAGAGCTGCCTGGTGTGATCCCAAAATAAAAAAAAAACACATTTAGAATAAAATTAAAAGTGGCCTTTATTAGCCAGAGCAAATGCACAGTGGGTAGGGTGTTTACTTTGCATGCTGCTGACCCGGGTTTGATGCTAGACATCCCTTATGTTCCCCTGAGTCTGTCAGGAGTAACCTGTGAGTAGCATCGGATGTAGCCCCACAACAAAAACAAAGACAAACAAGCAAACAAACAAACAGAAAAGGCCGTTAGGTCTATCTCAGTTTCTTCTCTGACTTCCCTTCACAGTGCTGCAGACTTCTTGGTAGTGTTAGTACAATTATTTCTTTAATCATACTTAACACTCTTTGTGGTAAACCATATATGGGCTGGTCCTTACAGCTTGCACCTCTATTGTCTCTGTGTATTCTTTTCTTTTTTCTGTTTTGTTTTTGTTTTTGTGCCACACCCAGTGATGCTCAGGAGTTACTCCTGGCTATGCACTCAGAAATCGTTCCTGGCTCTGGAACCATATGGGACTTTGGAAATTCAACCAAGGTTGGTCCTGGATCAGCCACATGCAAGGCAAATGCCCTATCTCTGTGCAATCGCTCTGGCCCCATCTCTGGGTATTACTAACAACTACCAGGACAATTATAGTGAGAGAGAGAGAGAGAGAGAGAGAGAGAGAGAGAGAGAGAGAGAGAGAGAGAGAGAGAGAGAGAGAGAGAGAGAGAGAGAGAGAGAGAGAGAAATAGAATGCCTGTCTCGAAGACAGACAGAGGTGGGGGAGGAGGAAAATGGGGAACATTGGTGGCTGGAAAAAGAGATGGGTGGTGATCATTCTATGACTGAAACACAACTAAGAACATTTTTGTAACCATGGTGCCTGAATAAAGAAATTATTATAGAAAGCATACAAACAAAACAAATAAACAAAAACCAATGCCTCAGACTTCTTGAGACAAGAAAAATTTCTACATCTCAGGGAATTGCTGTTCTCTTAGACAGCAGCTGACTTTCCCCTCACTTCTTTATATTTTTACTGAAGTGTCTATGAATCCTGGTGGTTTTAAAAGTCCATTTTTTATAGATGCCCCTTCTACTTTTCCTTTATAACTCTTAACATAATTCAATTATCTGTATAATTCACAGGTTATCTATCCTCCCTCACTAGAATGAAGGAAATTAAAGTTTGATATTTTTTGATTTAATTCTTTTTGACATGTCCTCTAACAGCATCTTGCATACAAGTAAGTCATTGACAGAGATTTATGGAATGAATGAAATTGTTCAGGTAATAGCTATTTCTTGACAATCTTTTAGTTCCCCAGATTGTGATATTTACCTCTACAGACTATATTGTGAGAACTAGTCATTTCAAGAGCCTTCCCTTAGTGCGGATTATTTTCTGAAGTCAATTTAAGTTTACTTTTAAGTCCCTCACCTGCTCTATCTCTCTCTTTTTCTCTCTCCAATTTAAAGTTCATATCAGGAATCAGTAAATATTTTTCCATTAAGGACTATATGATAAACCTTTAAGTTTTTGTGGGATATACTATTTCTTTCTCAAGTAATCAGATGGGATACTATAGCCCATAAAAATCAGCCATAGGCAATATATAATGAACATTAAGAAAAGTTCTCATAAAACTTTGGCTTAGAGTTTGCTGACTATTGCTGAAAAGAATAAAAACTCTTTAACAAATCAATGCAAAATTCATTAAAGCCAATATATTGCCTTTTTTTTAAATAATAGTTGATGTTTTATGGGATACCAGGCAAGAAGTTTTCATTGAACATGCTCCAGTGATTAACAGTGGAATTTGAGGAAACAGCAAAACTCAGAGGGAAGACCTTTCTTGGGGAAATGTTTTCTTTAAATTGCATTTATTATGCATAATTAAATCCCACCCTATTTCTCAAAAAGAGAATAATCAATCTGAAGAAAATGAAAACAGAACAAATGAGACAGTAAACTCCAAATTGTTTCTAAAATTCCTATAAGTGACTTGAGAAGTAAGCCCTTTTATAATTTATTTATTTATTGTTCGTTTTTTGGGGGGGTGGCACTCCCATCTGTCCATAGGGCTATTCTTCTAGATGTTCACTCAAATTATAGGCACTCTATCTCAGATTTAAGTTCCATATTTTTTGTCCTTTATCTTTTCGATTTCATTTGCCAAAAAAATATTGCTTTTGATGGATATGCTGAAAGACACTGTTGAATTGTATTAAGTTCATTGTTAGGTCACAGGCAAACCAATATGTCCCATATGTTTATGGTCTTCTTCCAGCTCTAAATTTGAAACAAGCTAGTGCCTGGCAGAGCCAAAACAAACTATTGGCTATTCAATGTGTATGTGTATATGTTTAGTGTATTTTTCACACACACACACATACACACACAACATTAAGGGAAGAAAGAGCTGATGAGTCAAAGTATTTCACAAAACTCTTTCCACATATATATTAAGAGAAAATGGGCCTCTTTTGTAAGCTATTGTTTTCTGGTAACCCAAATTGGAAACATATTTAGAAGATGTTCCAGTGCTTTTTTAGAGTTCCAAGATCAGTCTGGAGTATGTGTTTCTATTTTGAAAAGTGTTTTTTTAGCATTCATTCTTCTTGAGTGATAATAAGCATTTAAGATGATGTTATTCCATGATTTTGAACACTAATGTAATACCACTGTAGAATTTTATCTTCTTGGCTTGATATAGAATGGATTTTTATGTCATAAAATGTAGTGACAATATTGGAAAACTCACATTTGGTAAGAGGCAGAGAGATTAGAAATGTTAGACTGGGAAACAAAATTTACTTTGAAACTTTCTGTTCAATGAGAGGGAAAAGTAAGGAAATGTAGAGAGGGTATTTTTTTTAAAAATTATTTTACTACCTCAAATAAAATGTCATGCCCCAAACTACATGTTTATTGGTTTTGGTTTTTTAAATTTGGTTTGTTATATTAGTTCCTTACCCAGAGAAAAATATTTTCAATTTTTTTCCTGTGGAAAAATTCCTATGTATAACTGGTGATTTCATTATATGTATTTGTTAAAAACAGAAATCGATCAGACTGATCACTTATCACATATTTTATTTTTTTTATGTTTTCCTTTTTCTCCCTTTTTTTCTTATTAACGGTCCTCTCTTCCCCCTTTTACTAAAGTATTATTAAAATAGTAACATTGCATTATTAAAATAACAATAAAATAATTAATATCTTATTATAAAGTAGTAACATTAAACAAATAGTTTTCATATATAATGAATCCTTTCATGTGAGATAATTCACATAGTATGGACAATAAATGCAAAGACAAGTAGTTCAATTAGCATGAACAAACACCCTTTCTAGAATAAGATGAATTGTTAGAAATTGAAAAACTGATAGTTTCCCCCTTTTACAATTAAGCTGATTCTAATTTTTTATAACAGCAGAAGGGGTGGACAGAGAGATAGTACAGTAGTAGGGTGCTTATCTTGTATATGGCCAACCTGAGTTCAATTTCCAGCACCCCAAATGATCCCCCAGCACTGTCAGTACTAATTCCTGAGTGCAGAGAAAGGAATAAGTCCTGAGCACAGCTGGGTGGTTCCAAAACAAACAAACACAAAATCTAATTAATATCAGCAGATGGTTTTCACTTTGAATGCTTTTCACATTGTACCACCTCATACTTTTCCCTGGAAGCCAAAACAGAGAATGATTTCATAGAAGGGATTGTACAAATGACCCTCATTAGGTCTAAGAACTTGAATGAATAGGCTCAGTTGACAATAAAAGAAGAATAATAAATAATCAAATATGATGAAACTCCTCCACAACTCTTTCCCATATCTTTTCCCATATTACGATAAGAACTCAAACAGACTTTTGGACTATTATATTACTTGGAATTACATTAAGGAAAGAGGTTTTTTGGGGGACCTCCCAAGTGGTACTCAGGGGACCTAATGATCACTTCAGGCAATTCTTATGCAACTAGTCTGGTAGTTCAATGCAAGAATGTGAGGATGCAGTATTGCTAGATAGGGATCAAATTGGTGGAAGAAGCCAAATTGAGTAATGCTACATAGAGTACGTGCCTTAAACTATAATACCTCTTGAGTCCCTATGAAAGGCATATTTTAGAGAAGCCTAACTCTTTAAATTATACATTTTAAGATAATATATTTTGGGCCCGGGAGATAGCATGGAGGAAAGGCGTTTGCCTTTCATGCAAAAGGTCATTGGTTCGAATCCCGGTGCCCCATATGGTCCCCCGTGCCCGCCAGGAGCAATTTCTGAGCATGGAGTGACCCCTGAGCACTGCCAGGTGTGACCCAAAAACCAAAAAAAAAAGATAATTTTATAAATTAGTCCTTTAATTGAGTCACCATGAGATACACAGTTACAAAGTTATTCATGATTTGTTTTCAATCATCAATATACAACACCTTCATCAGTGCATGTTTCCTGCCATAAGTGTCCTCAGTTTCCCTCTGTCCTCTTCCTTGCCTGTGCTCCTGACTGTCTACCTCTGTGGCAGACATTTTCCATTTTCTTCTTTCTCTCTTTCCCTATATATAAATATATATATTCATTTTTTATCTTTAGACACTATAGTTTGAAATTATATCTCTGAAGGTGTGTCATACATCTCACTATCACCTGTTAGCACCCAGTTCCTGTCCAGAGTGATTATTTCCAACTATCATAGTCATAGTGGTCCTTTCTCTGCTTCCATATGACCCAGTAATACTTTTCCTGAAGACTACGTAAATGCTAGGGGCTCAAAAACACAATGCAGAAAAACTCTCTGAACTCCTATGTTAATTGCAGCACTATTCACAATAGCCAGGATCTGGAAACTATCTAAATTCCCCAAAACAAAGGAGTAAAATAAAGAAGCCATGGTGCATCTACACAATAGAATATTATGCACCTGCTAGGAACAATGAAGTAGTGAATTTTGCTTATTCATGGGTGGTTATGGAAGGTATTATGCTGAGCAAAATAAGTCAGAGGTAAATGGATAGACATAGAATGATTGACTCTTTTGTGGGACATAAAATAAGTTAGTATGGTAATAATTCCTAGACAATAGAAACAAAGGCCAAGAAGACCAGTCCATGGTAGGAAGCTTGCCATAAATAGTGAAGGAGTACAGTTGAAAAATACCTATGTACTCGAGTATAAGCCGATTTTTTTGGGTAAAGTTTGTGCTGAAAAACCTGAATTCAGCTTATAGGTGAGTCATACAGGTTATTTGATTTGGTGCGTGTGCACTGAATCAAATGCACGTAGTCTTCAGTGACGCCTTTTGGAGGGGAAGGTGTTTCAGCTAAGTCCACAAGTCTTGTCTGAGCTAAAGGGGTATGTGGCTAAACTGAACTGTATGCCACTGTATGTTCACAATATTCTGCGCATTGTATGAGACTGAGAGCAGTGATGTTGATACATGTGAACTCAGTGATGATGACAATGTCTATGCTGATACCCTCACATCAGATACACCTAAAGCTCTGTTTCGACATACAGATGATGATGATGAGGAGGAATCCAGTTTTAAAGTATTTTAACCTTTGTGATTTAGCTTGATTACCTGTTAAGCTACGGTTTTCTGCACTTTAAAGTTTTAAAGTTATTATTGTTATTTTACAGTTTTTCTTTAGAATAAATATCAAAAAAACATCTAACCTACTGATTCCTCAATTATTGTAATTGTTTTGGGTATATATTTTATTTTTAAAAATTTCCAGTGGATGCTGCTTTTTCTACCTTGGCCTATACTCGAGTCACTAAGTTTTTAGATAAAATTAGTGGTGGGGGGGAGCTTAACTTCGGGTCAGGTGACACTCGAGTATATACGATAATACAAAATTTAAAAATTTAACTTAAAATTTAGCTATATTTTAAATTTACTTGATTTTTTAAAAATATGAAAGATTGAGCTATTATCCTTCATTTATTCAGACAGAATCCCCAAATATTAATCCCATCATTGACCTGTACAAATAAAATTACACATGGAAACCAAGTAAATAACTGACACTCAAATGTATAAACTAGGTTGTGAGTATAAATAAATGGGTATTTTGTGTATTTGGGTATTTTGTTTGCCGTAATTCAGAAAAATAAATGAGTTGGTAGCTTCTTTAATCTAGACAGAACAGTGAGAATATTAAAATTAACTAAAATACTTTGTTCCTCTCATGAATAGTTATCTAACATGATGCCATAATGCTAAAAAATAAAAAGAAAATAAAAACAAAAAATAAAAAGAAATTTTGTTAAATTAAAAAAGAAGGGAAATAATTTTGATAACACTTTTCACATTGAAAACTATTTGGGGAATTAGGTTGTTGATATTACATTTTGTTTGAAACTTTTTCTGGTTGACATAATTGCTGTACACTGGCTTTTGATTCTTACCTTTTCTCTTTGTCCAGGCAGCATCATAAATCTTTTTTCCCTGGGAAGTTGACATAGCCTTGTGACCTCCTGTTTCCATGGAACAATAAGTGGGGAGGTGTAGTTAGAAATGTTTGAGAGTTGGGGTATGGCTCAATGCCCTCTTCTTTTTATTTTGGCAGTCCAAGAAATGCTTGCTTGGATGGAAATGCTATTACACTGACCAGCTCCACAACCCAGACAACAGATAGATGACAGTTGCCCTGGAGAACATCTGGACTAGCAGTGAACTCTGAGCAAGATGCAAAATGTTGTTTTTAGTACTCAAATTTTTGTTATCATGGCAACTTATATTTCCTGCTTAATTGAAATCTTACTGAATTGGGTTGATACGGTTTTTATTTATCTTTTAAACTGGAGCTCCCATCTTTCTCATAGAATTTTGCGACATGGATTACTTTGTTTTGCCACACATTCTTGCATTTTTCTATAAAACTAAGAGGAAGAGCTTAATGAAAGGCAGGGGCCAGGGGCTAAGTGGCCTCAGATGCATTGGTGGGGAAATAATTAGAGACAGAATTAAATATTCAAGCCAAAGTCATCAATAATAGAATCAAAGGACCTAAAGAGGCCTGTTACACTGGCAGGCTAGGGGAAAAAGGGTGGTATTATAGGATGCACTCTGGGTTCATTGGTAGAGGAAGGTTGACACTGGTGGTGAGAAGGGCCCTTAAATTCAACTATGAAGGACTCTATAGATCGAAATTGTTTCAATAAAATAAAATAAAATAAAATTAAAAAAATCTGTTAGAGAGCCAAAAGACGAATGAAAAAATGTTCATCTTCACTTGTCATCAAGACAACAATGAGGCAACAATGATCTTACACCAGTGAGGATGGCACGTATCAAAAATATTGGGAACAATTTCTGTTGGCAGAGATGTGGTGACAAAGGGACTCTTTTCCATTTCTGGTAGGAATGGAAAGCTGCTTGGTTCAGCTCCTACGGAAATCAGTATGGAGGGTTCACAGTAAACTAAGAATTAATTTACTATATGACCCAGAAGTCCCACTTTTGGGTATTTATCCCCAGGATCGAAAAACACAGATCCAAAAGAATTTATGCACACCACTGTTCATTGCAGTTCTCAGTACAAGAGCTAAGAATTGGAATCGACCTAGATGTTCAACATAGAAGAGTGGGTAGTGAGGAGGTGGTACATATATACAACGGAATACTACATAGTTGTAATAAATGATGCAATTTTCTGGGACAAGGATAGAACTGGAAGATATTATGTTAAATGAAATAAGCCAGAAGAAGGACAAATATGATGATCTCACTTTATATGTGGTATTTAGAATAAATGTATGAAGAAATCAAATGGCTTAAAGAAAGTTGTCAAGAAGACTCTAGTCCCCAGAATAAAGTGAGGGAAAGGTTTTTAAAATTTTTCCGAAAGATTCTAAACTAAGTCATGTAATGCAAGATTCTTTAAGCATTATTTCTTTTTCTCCTATAGCATCCTTGAAATTAATATTTGTGAGTATTGTGTGACCATCATATATTAGTTATTAAAAATAATTTTGTAGTATTTCTAGAAGAAAGAGAAATGATCTAAAATGTCTTTTAAATAATTTTTGTAGTGGTCAAACTAGTTAATTTGCTTTTGGAAAATTAAAAGAAAATCAACTGCCAATACATTTTATCATTAATCACCAACAATACCTCTCTTAAGATAGTCAGTGAGCCAATTCAGTTTATTGATTAAATACGTGTATACATATGTGGCATATTAATACATGTATTAGTATTTATGAATATTTATGTAGAGACATACATGTAGATTCAAGACATAGTGAATATACACACACTTATATATAAGTGTGTGCTTTACCACTGTGCTATCGCTCTGACCCCACATGATGAATATTTTATAACTTTTATTAAATTATGGAGAATGCATAGAAACAGATGACTCGAGACATTTCATTCTTTCCAGTGAGATGAGGAAAACTAAATCATACATTTCATGTTTGGCATTGTCTATATACACCTATATTTTTTCACTTTATATCTTTCGGTTTTTTTTT
>PVKC010007795.1:0-29025 GCA_004027635.1 Crocidura indochinensis | reverse complement strand
AAAAATCTTTCCTTCTATTTAAAATTATTGTTATTATTATTGATTTTTGGGTCACATCCGGCTGCGTTCAGGGGTTACTTCTGGCTCTATGCTCAGAAATCGCTCTTGGCAGGCTCAAGGGACCATATGGGATGCTGGGTTTCGAACCACCGACCTTCTGCATACAAGGCAAATATCTTACCTCCATGCTATCTCTCCGGCCCCTTCTATTTAAAATTAATCCTATTTTATGAAATATGTTGGCGTAGGAGCAACAAATTGCTTTGGTAATATTGTATTAAGGAAACTACAAATAGTATGTTTTGAAGGGGTGATGATAGTTACTAACAGTTAAATGGTCTAACAGGGAGTACAAACTACGACTTGAACCTAGTAAGGTTCATTCTAATTTTCAAAACAACTTTTATCTAAGGTTTTTGTTTTATGGAGACTGCCCTATGTGTTTTATATATATTTGTACACATTTACCCTACAAAATAATTTCATGAAACTATATACTTTTATTATTCTCATTTTGTAGAGGGAGAAACGAAGTCACTAAGAGCTAATAGATAAAAATCTATAATTGTATAATTAATATAATTTATAATAGATATAATAGGTATAAATCCAGGTAGTGGAGCCTGGATCAAAGTGAGGTACTCTGGATCTTGGGCCTGTGTTTTAGGCCCATGTTGAAAATATTGTATTCACTCTTTCAGAAGTTCACTGAAAATTTGTGTTTGTGGGGTTGTTTTTATTTTTCAGCAGGCTAAAAAAAAAAATCAATGTCCTAGCTTTTCCACAACCTTGTTGGCAGTGATTCTAGTAAACATTCATTTCATTACGGGGTTATAATTAATGTATTATTCCAAGCATGTTACTCAGCTTTAGTACATGACTGAAAAACTGAAACTTTCTTTTTTTGTTTGTTTATTTTTGGGTCACAACTGGCAGTGCTCAGGGCTTCATCCCAGCTCTGTGCTCAGAGTTTACTCCCAGGGGGGCACCAGGGACCATATGGGATCTTGGGGATTGACCCTGAGTTGGTTGCAGGCCAGGCAAGAGTTCTACCTAAGGTACTATTTCTCCAGTTCGTGAAAAAAGAAAATTCTGAAGAAAGAGAATAAAAGGTCTGGTTTGATCTGGCCACTGGCAAACTGGTCATACTAACCGCTGTTTTCCTTAGCTGTAAAAGAATAACACAAAATGATTCAGATCATTTTTATATAAACCTACTTTATCACAGAACTCCAGTGGTAAAATTCACCATTCCCTAAAAAGAAATAGATGTTCTACCCTTGCTGTTATCTTTATACATTTTTATAAGATTTCAGAAAGAAGAAAATAATTTTAATAAATCAACCTTAAGATTATTTCTATTAGAAAACACAAGCAAAAGACAACATGCATTAGGACATACACAATGTGAACAGTTACCATAGATTGCCAAAGAGGTGGTCCTCCAATCACTGCCAGCAAATGCATGATTATTATGAAGATTTGCACTTCAGTCACATCAATTCTGATTAGGTACAAAAAGCCAAAAAAGCAGAATTACTCAAAAACAATTTCAAATTCATTACTTGCAAGCTTAGCAGCATTCCTCTATCATGCACAATAGAAAACAAATCTCAAATATTGAGGAAAGGGGAAAAGGAGGTGTCAAAAATTTGTTATGAGCATAATCAAATAAAATTGAGAGCCTTTTAATTTGATGAATTTCACAGAGCAATAAAAAACCCCCCTTTCAAAAAGGAAATAATTTGACTCTTTGAGGTTGGGTTGAAACTGTAGCTTAACCTTTCCCACCAAAAAAGGGCAGAGCTATATGCATATTAAATTTTGAACATCAAGCAGAGGATTATAACAAACTATTACATAATTAAAAAAATCATGATAAAGGGACTTTGTAGCAGCCAATAGAAGAAATGGAGAGCTTTTACTAAACAGATCTGTTTCTGAGATCTTGCAAAACTTTCCCTTAAGTATATTAACTTAACATCTCATTGTACTTGTGGAGAAAAAAAAAATCAAATTTTTATGTTTATTCTGTAAGTATCCTAACATTTCTAAAAAGATGAAAAATAGCCACGAATTAGCGTGAAGTTTGCTGAAAATGGCCTTATAGTCAAGAAGAGACAAACCTGGTATAAAAACAGGGCAGCAGAAATTAGAAGTTTGAAAGTCTGAAAAAAAAAAGAATAGGGGTAAAAAGACTGAGGAGCAAAGCATTAAGTGGCGTTTTCCTTCTGTAGACTAGCACTTTGTATTCTTGAGATTATCATCTCAGACTAGTGGATCCAAAATGCTTTTTAAGGAAAATTTATTCTACCAAATTTATTTATAAATTTGTTTGTAAAGTGTGTGCAAAGGTTATTGAGTAGAATATACTTTCTAATAGGCAAAATTCAAATCATCCTCAGTGACAGAATGATTTATATAAGTTATGGTATTTCCATAAAATGGAATATTTGGGAATATAAAAAAAGAGTTGGAAGGCTCCCTGTACAGTGATATAGAACAACATCAAAGAAAAGGAAGGCCCCCAAAAGGCATCATATACCTAAATAGACTACTTTTCATGTGAAAAAGAAAATATGCTTGTCAATATTTACATAACAAATTTCTGGAAAGATATATGACAGGTAAAGAATAGGTCACCTACTGGAGAGGTCAATGTGGACACTACCGGACAACTGGGGGTTGAGGATTGGAAGGACACCATTCATTGCAGACATTTGCTTATCATGTTAGTTTTAAAAGAAAATAGTTTAGCTACTAAGGTAATATTCTAATAAAGCAATCTAAGAAAAATAGGTATCAACAACCGCAAGAGGGATTCAAGTTCTAGAACAGACAAGAGTCCCCTTTTCAAAGACTGATTCAAGCAGAGCATCTATATTATGAGTTTAAATACGATCTATATGGTAAGCTCTCATGCTTATAGTAAATAATTAGGTTAACCAGTCTCTCATAACTGAAAAAACTGCTTTTTGTTTGCTCAAGAATGTTTTTTTTTTTTTTTTTTTTTTGGTTTTTGGGTCACACCCGGTAGTGCTCAGGGGTTACTCCTGGCTCCTTGCTCAGAAATTGCTCCTGGCAGGCACGGGGGACCATATGGGGCACCGGGATTCGAACCGATGACCTTTTGCATGAAAGGCAAACGCCTTACCTCCATGCTATCTCCCGGGCCCCTTCAAGAATGTTTTTAAACAGATTAAGCTGCAAACAAATATAGTGATGCCATTATCTTGATAAACACATTAGGACAAAAATGGTCTGAATTAAGCTAAAAAGAATCTGTAGAGCTGACCTGGTGAATGGTGTTGCCAATAGGGGGGGATTACACTCAGTAGCAGACTCAGGAGACTAAGCAGGTGTCAGAGATGATCGACTCTGTCTTGTGTGGAGGAGGGTAGACATCTGACAACATTTTGCTGGATATGTGAAGCAGCCTTTTAGGAGGGGAAGGGCCAGAAGTATAGAATTACAAAATAAAAATGGAGGGCACCTCATGCAGTTCTTCTCTGTACCTTGGAATGAATGTACAAGCAAGAAGGAAACAGGAAATTTATCTTTATAGACCCTCAGACTGGGACTCTAGGGAAGTGGGTTTTCAGCCAGTGATGGCTTAAAGGTGTAATAAGGTAGAAAGCCACTGGTCTACAATCATTCCATAGGATATTATGGGTTAGTCAGTTTGGGAATTTGGGAAAATGTTTCTAAACCATCCAGATATTGTCATTGTATTTTAATCAACAATGCCTTAATGCCAAGAGGAAGGGCCACAGAAAACTTACTTACCAGAATATTTTTCCTGTTTATCTGATCTAGAGGAATACTCTGTATTCCATGAGCCCCTCAAGCTTTGAATCATGATCATTGCCTAGCACTGCTCCTGGAGGCTGGCTCCATCTTCACTATCAGTGAAAGGGGTGCGATACAAAGCTGTTGCCGAGAGAGGGAAAACCGAGCAAGCTAAGCAGGGACAGGTAGCAGAAATGACTAATAATGAAGAAGTTAATGATTCTGTTTAGAAAAGAGTGACAGTCAGTGATAGCCCATTTTACTACTTTTTCATTAGGATCTCTCAGTATAAAACTGGATTTATGATACACATATTTAGAGAGAATTCATTACATATTTTGGCTATGCAGAAAAGCCAACTATGTAGAAGGGATAATGCTATATAAGAGCAGAAACCTATTATTTCTCTAGTCACTTATTATTTTCTAATTTTATTTATTGGCCTTTGCAGTGCTGTAGATTGAACCCAGGTATCATGTATACAAGAAAGTCCTCTGCTGCTGAGCCACACCCTCATCTTATTCGTAAATTGAAAACAACACTGGTGATATAATATTCCTAAATACTGGGATTATGGGTAGAAAACAAAGAACAAATAAAATAATCACCTCCCACAACTACACCATACACCAGAGATAAGACCTCCAAGACACAGTGATACAATGTAGACTTAGGGATGATTTTTAAAAATATATATGGGAAACAAGTTTCTCTATAGGAATTCTATTTCAGAAGGAGAAATGATATGATAATAAACATAATATCCTAAAGCCATGAAAGTTCTGATTAATTTCACTTGACAATGCTTTTAAAAAATAATTTATTTTCAATTGGGTTGTGAAAGGACAAAACTTACTTCCTCAATTGCTTGGCTGCATATGAGCAGTCTGACAAACCACTACAAGCCAGGAACTATTTCTGATAGATGTCATGGAGGGGGAAGGAGGGAAAAGGGAAGGGAAAGGAAGGGAAGGAGGAAGCTAATACCAAAGTTCTCTCATTCTTCTGATGGGGAGATGTATATCGTGACAGGTCACACTCAGACTAACTGTTCAACACACACAATGTATCCTCTGGGTTGGTAATTCCCTGTAACAGCTTAGTGTACTGTGAAAGAGGTAAAGATACTGTGTAAGAGGTAAGAGGCAAGCATCTTAAATGAATGTGAGTAATTTTAACCCCAAATGTTGAACAGAGAATCTCCTTGGAGTGAGGATACTAGGGACCTTTAGCACCACAGAAAGACAGCTGAGAGTTCCCTGACCAGGGACATTAATGTATAATTTGTTTATACAAATCATAGTTACAAATTATAAATAGAAATAGTTTTAAAAAGTGATTATAGGATATAAGTCCTAATTCCAAATTATTTATGTTGTTTAACCATGAAGAAAATCGCCTATACTGAAAGTCTCATTTTTATAACTTAGTATTCTGAGATACCTAGCAAATATATTTCATTTGACTTTTAATGGAACTGTATTGAGGCATATGAGGACATTTAAGAAAATACTGTGAGCTGATGAGAATGTTAATCACCACTTCTCAGAACTCCTTATTTGGTTTTTGGGTCACACTCAGCAGTGCTCCGGGCTGATTTGTGCTCAGGAATCGATGGAACATGGGTGGGTTTTGTTCAAAATATGTGACTTAACTCCTACACTTTCTCTTCAGTCTCTCCAGAACTCTCCAATGTTTTTCTCCTCTAATATCAGAAATAAGACAATTTAGCCTATTTTTGTATGCACTTGTAACATACACATTATACATTTAAAGCAAACTTATAATTTGCAATAAATATATTTTGTTGAATATGCAGATAACTATAATTGTGTTGTACTTAGGCTTGGGTAGTCTCTTTATAAATGAAAAACATGTACTAATGGGGCTGGAGTAGGGCGCTTGTCCTGACCCAGGTTTGATTCTGGGCATCCCAAATGGTCCCTCCAAGCCTGCCAGGAGTAATTTTTGAGAGTACAGCCCACTAGTAACCCCTGAATGCCTCTGGGTGTGTCCCCCCTAATAAAGCCCAAAACAACAACAAAAATGTATGAGAGTTAAATTCATAATGTCAAAGAAAGTTTGATTTTTAATCATTTAACTTTGTGAGATATTATTTTAAAAGAAAAAAATTTAAAAACCACTATTAAAGGCCTGGAATCCTACCAAAAGATTAGAAGATTAACTTGCTGAAGTTTTAGGGAATTAAATTAGTCAGATATGATAGTCATTATATACTTTACCAAAAGTACCATAGGTAATGGTAGGTTTATTGGTAGGTTAAAATTAAAAAAATCAGCCTAGAAATCCAATACACAATAATAATGGTAAGAAAGAAAAACTCATAATAATGAGTGAAGAAAACAAACCTATCCTATGACTTAAGTGTAGTAAACGAAAAATAGTTAAAGGCTACGTCAGAATCAAAGGTTACATCTCAAATTTAAGGGAAGCCCTTATCTTTGGAAAAACACAACAATCAGGACTATAGTTTAATCTCCATTCCAAAAAGTGAGATAGGTAAACTTACTTCAATTTAATATATACTCTAGGGATTACATAAAGATACCAGCAGACCTATTTCTTTCTTTCAAACTAGTACAATTTAATTCTGGAAGTGATCTGGAAACTATTAGGCATTATTATCTACCAGATGCTGTAGCAATCATATCATACTTTATTTTCACAACCACTTAGGATCTATCTATCATTTTATAAATGAGAAAATTTAGCCAGATGGTTTGACTGGCTTTTCCAAGGTTACAGAGAGAATAAATAGGAAAACATTAAAAGAAAATGAGAATATTATCCCATATAGTATTAGAACTCTCAAATTTTAGTCTACCAATTAATAATGGAGGCAAACAGTCAGGTTTTAACTTACTATCACTCAATATCCAAAGATTACACTTGCTTCTCATATTTTAACACAATATTTTCTAATTGGAAACAAATTTGAAAGAAAAACTACAGAATTGACTTTTTGTCAAATTTTCTAAGAGTATGTCCATTGGATAATTTCAATCCAATGACTGAATCTGTTAAACAGAAATTAAAAGCAAAAGAAAATCTCTGTGATTTAGCACCTGGCAAAAATGAAGACATTATTTCTGGAAAAAAGGCATTTCTATAAGTTTGTTCACAATATTAAAATGCACTCATTTCTGGGAACATTTTAATAGGAGAGGTTTTATAAATGAGCATACTTCATTATCATAGTCAAACAAGATGTGAGTAAATAGTCTATCACCTAGTAATCTCACTAATAACATCAGTTAAAAAAAAAAGACCTTTTGTGTATATAATAATAGAAACTGCAGTGATCTTAAAGACACAGATCTATCCAGAATAATGCACATCATTCTGCTCTCTGAGAACCCCCCTGCTAACGAGAGACCATTTCTCTCATTTTAGTGAAGGCTATTTGGAGCTAAGGACTTAGTGTAGGAAACCTAATGTAGTCTTTGTCACTTAAATGATCTGCCAGGTGTCCCTATGAATACTCAATGTGTCCCATATGAATACTCAATGTGTCCAAGAGTAAATGAAAGGAATCTAAGCTCCACTTTTACTGTAGAACTGCTCCATACTAACGTAAAGAATTCTAAGTTAGCCTTCTGGGAAACCATTTCCTAATGAATCTTTCTGAATATTTAAAAGTCGTAAGGTCAAAACTACAATTATGAGAGGAAAAGATCTGTTACTTTTATCATTAAGTAATTGAGGGCTTATTAAAAAAAGTTGAAAAAAAGGCTGTTCAAAAGTTGACAGTAATACGCAGAGCTAAGGATACTTAGTTTAAAAAGCATAGCTTAGAAGGGAAAATAGTACATAAAATACAGAGAAATGAGAATTGCTTTTAGCATTAAGTAAAAAAAAAAAAATCAAGATCACAGAAAACCCAAGCAAAGGAACTAGTATCAGATTGCTTAAAGGATATACTAAAGAAGTTAAGAGAATAAAAAAAAAATCTCCATAATGTTCAATAGATTTTTCTCAACTTAACATATAAGGAAAACTGCTTGGTCTTTTGTTTACAAAATATAAATTTTGAAAAAATCTTCTATTTAATGGTGGAAAGGTATTTTCTTGTTAAAATGCATAAAGTGAAAAGTATTAGGTACAATAAGTAAATAGGAGATTATTTTCAGTATCAAATCACCAATTTTTGAAAAAATTCTAATAGGGTGGATTTTTATTGCCCTATTACATTAAAATTATTTGTTTCTCATGGCCTTTTGTCTGTGAAATACCACCAGGCAGATTTTTTACTTTTTAATTAATTACTCTGTGCATGACAAAGGTGCTGATTTTGAGTTCACGCCATTTTTCATTTGACAGCATGAATATTCTAGCAGTTACCGTGAAGTTCCAGAACCAAGGTCCCAGGGTTCCTGTGAGAAGCTGGCATATTATAATTATGATCTGGGACTCTGTAACATCGAATCTATGCATAAGGAAACAAACATTTCAAAATAAACTTTATTCAAAGCTTTTGCTAAAAACCCCTAAAAAATCAGGTAGCAAAGAGATTTAAAAGGCATTATTCGTACTATAGACATCTAAAATCAATTATACAATTTTATAGTACTACTGCTATCCTTACTCATACATTTATATCTCATATCCAAATCAATACCAGTAGAAAAGTTAAAAAACTTACAGCTGTAACACACTAAATAGACCACTTGTAAATAGGCAGCTGAAAACCCTGGAATTTAAAATGTAGAGTGCAATTTACCTAGGATAGGTGAATCCTGACCAAAATATCTCAATGTATAAAATATTGGTCTATGGGAGGGTGGCGGGGAAAAAAAAATTGGTCTATCCAGCTCCAATTTAAAGTTTGACAAGCTATCCCTTCATTGTATTATATCTTATCCTACTCCTAGTTCTGTACTCTCCAATAAAAGCTGGAAAGGGCAAGTGATTATGGATATGATTAGAACACAAATCAAATTGGCTATCTCCTTAGCTTGTTTCCTGATGAGATCTAGCTCAGAATATTGACATTTTTTTCTCCTTTTGCTTCACACAATTCCTCACTAGCATTATAAATGTCTATGTTGGATTAATTTCTAAGTGGTATGCATGAGTAAGCATCCAGTTCAGTTATTAAAGATGTTTTGAAAATCAGATATAACAACAAGAAAAATAGTATACAATAGACTTCAAATAAAAAATACACATTAAAATTTTGAATGGGAGAAAGCTGTGACTGATTCCTAATTTTACCCAATGATATGAGTTAAACTCAATCTAGACTTTGCATGAATACAAACAATTGTTTGTTTGTTTGGTTTTTTTTTTTTGGTTTTTGGGTCACACCCGGCAGTGCTCAGGGGCCACTCCTAGCTCCATGCTCAGAAATTGCTCCTGGCAGGCACGGGGGACCATATGGGGCACCGGGATTCGAACCGATGACCTCTTGCATGAAAGGCAAACGCCTTACCTCCATGCTATCTCCCGGGCCCCACAAACAATTGTTTTAGGCGAATATAACATCTGAATAAAATAAATTGGGCAGGAGTCAAAGGAGCAAATCGTCACTGAGGAAAAAAATTCACAGAGAAACTGGAAACTAAAAGAAAAATTTTGGGTACTTAATACATCTTAAACATTTAAAGACATGCAGATCCTATAGAGGCACTCAACCTATATTCCTAATCTAAAGAAAGTAAATCATATATTAACAGAAAACAGTTTTTAATTACTAGATCTTCTACTTTATAATGGTTATTTGGGCAAGATGAACAGAATATGCCATATAATCAGAATCCTACTTAACCTTTTTTAATGATAGAAAAGTTAGAAATTTACTTACATAGAAATAAACATTTAATGGCAGGATTTTTAGTTAAAGTAAAAGTGAAACCTTGGGACTATGAACTGAAAACTTAACAGATTAAGATAAATACTCTATAATTATAAGTACACTAAAATAACACTTGTAAAATTAATACCTGCTAAAGGAACTTTTGATAACATCTAATTCAAAACTCTTACATTAGAAAATTAGGCAATGAGGCACATGAACGTTTTGGGCCTCAAACCAGCTGATAACAGACAAGATAATGTGGAAATAATACTTGAGGCACGATATGCTGGCCTTAGTTCAATTTATTATTTCTGTCTCCTGAAAACATAACTTCGTATCTTTTGTTAGAAAACAATTATCCACTACAACCAGCTGATAACAGACAAGATAATGTGGAAATAATACTCGAGGCATGATATGCTGGTCTTAGTTTGATTTGCTATTTCTTTTTGTCTCCTGAAAATATAACTTCATATCTTTTATTAGTTTCCTTTTTTTTTTTTTTTTTTTGGTTTTTGGGTCACACCCGGCAGTGCTCAGGGGTTACTCCTGGTTCCATGCTCAGAAATTGCTCCTGGCAGGCACAGGGGACCATATGGGGCACCGGGATTCGAACCGATGACCTTTTGCATGAAAGGCAAACGTCTTACCTCCAAGCTATCTCCCAGGCCCCTTTTATTAGTTTCCTAAAACAATCATTATCCTCTTCAATGTGGAAGATTTTATTTTTTTTTGTTTTGTTTGTTTTTGTTTTTGGGTCACACCCGGCAGTGCCCAGGGGTTACTTCTGGCTCCATGCTCAGAAATTGCTCCTGGCAGGCACGGGGGACCATATGGGCACCGGGATTCGAACTGATGACCTTTTGCATGAAAGGCAAACACTTTACCTCCATGCTATCTCCCGAGCCCGGAAGATTTTATTTTTAAAGGCTCCTGTTTTGCATAAATACAACTTTGTATGACTGTTCAGGGTCACTAAAATTTTATAAGTTATTCTGTACAGATATCTGACAGTCATATATTAAAGATACCTGACAACAAAGAGTTTTAAGAGAGGGTATGTGAATTCTTTGTTTAATATAATCCTTAACCATTTTTATTAGTAGTATTATTTTGGTTTTTGGGTCACACCTGGCAGTGTTCAGGGTTGATTTCATTGCTGATTCTATGCTTAGAGATCACTCCTGGATGGGCTTGGGGGACCATCTCGGGTGCTGGGCATCAAACCTGGGTTGGCCATGCAAAGAAAGGACATTACCCATTTTACTATCTCTTTGTCCTTCATAAATATGTTCATTAAAATATTATAAGGGTTTACTTCGATTTTTTTCAACTTATCTTCTTTCATAAATCCAACCAATCCATGAAGTTTCATCTGAGCACACTCCCCACCCTGAGACTTAAATGTTTAAAATAGTAAAAATCCTCAAGGATTATCAGATCTGGACTAGCTCTAGTGACAAAGAGCTGTATTCCTCTTAGACATATACTTTCTTTGATTAAAATCAGGAATAGGATCAGTTTAAATGTAACAGATACAGACTAATGTTCCCTGCATGAGGCCGTTTTTACTTGTGATCAGAGAAGTGTCAAAAGACTCCATTCATAATTTCAGGGAAGATATAAACAAATCACACTAACATTCTTTTAATACCTAACTTATGACTGAAAATTAGTTACAAAAAAAATTAAGACTACTTTCTCCTTCCTCTGAGAAGAGAAAGCAAGTGATTCAAGTATTTCTTTATTCCAATTACAGAACTGACCTTAAGTTTCAGAACTAAAAATAAACATGATTCTCCTTTATTACAAACTTCAATTCAACTTATAACTGGTAAATAGCTCTCCTTATTTTATCTGCATTTAAAAAGAGTATGTGAAATCTAAAATGCTTCTTTTAGAAATAGCTGTATTAGGGCCTGGAGAGACAGCACAGCGGCGTTTGCCTTACAAGCAGCTGATCCAGGACCAAAGGTGGTTGGTTCGGATTCCGGTGTCCCATATGGTCCCCCGTGCCTGCCAGGAGCTATTTCTGAGCAGACAGCCAGGAGTAACCCCTGAGCACTGCCGGATGTGGCCCAAAAACCAATAAATAAATAAATAAATAAATAAATAAATAAATAAATAAATAAATAAAAAATAGCTGTATTATTCCATAGGACTCCATTGCATTGAGATGTTCCTTAAATGTAAAGTATTCATACATATTAGTAAGTGTTATGGCTTAGTTTTAATGCAATAGATAAATTCAACAATGCTTGGATGTGAAGGTGAATGTGAAGGATCTCAGGAAATCACTTCCTATTTTTCCAAATCAAAAGCAATTCCTTATAATATTAACATTTAGTTGAGATGTTAAATTCAAAACAGGTATCATTATTTTGTGATATTACTTTTCCCTTATGTTGTTATGAGGAACACTACAGTGAATATTTCCCTATTTTGTTTCTGGAACCCTAAACTAATTTAGTCCTTTTTTTCCTACAGTTTAATTTCATAAACATCTTCATTATCTTCCACTGCCTTCAATCTTTTCTCTAGTAAATTTCTAAAATTTTGAGCCCATGATTTTGATGAATACTTTGATCTTTCTCATAGCAACACATTTTGTAAGTAAACCTGCATAAAATGTTTGCTTATTTATTTTATTCACTTCTCATCCCCTGCAACTGTTTCTATTGCACCACTACAGAGAAATTGTTCTGGATAGCCTCCTACTGCCCAATTCAATTTGCAATGTTTTTGTCCTCTTTGAATCTTGGCAGCATTAAAAGTTAATCTCTTTCGAAGTTCACCTGTTTTGCTTTCCCATTACAATATGCCTCCTCCTACTCGCTTTTCCATCATTTTCTTGGACTTTCTTTCTAGGAATGCTATCTAAGTTTCTGCTACATCTAAAATCCATTACACATAAGTTCTAGATAGAGATCTTCTTTCAAACAGTTTATTTTCTCCACTTTCCATCCACAGAAAGGAATGAGAAATCGTTCTACAATCTGCTCTCTCATTCGCTTTATATGTCCTGTATTTTTACCTTTTCTCTGCAACCTATCCCTTTCTCTTTAAAAAGGCTCTGTCATGGTGCTAGTTTAGACTACAGTTTTTAATATTAAGATACCTCAAGTGTCTCCTTCCTTACTTCTGTCACAATTTACTTCAATTCAAATCCCCAAGTATTATCAGAATAATCTTTCCAAACAATACATCTGGGGGGATGTGGAGGGGCACATCCAGAGGTTGTCAGGATTTACTACTAGTTCTAACTTTAGGACCATATGCATGCAGTGCTAGAAATTGATCTTGGATCAGTGTGTGCAAGGCAAATGCCTTAACCCTTGCATTATCTATTCAGCCCCTACCTGGGAACTTTTGTCATTTCATTGTTTAGGTTCAGCCAAAGATTCGGGGAAATAGCTCATATTTCTTGGCAGAATATCAAAGATCTTTCTGAATCCTACTTGGCCCACTGCTTGCTTCTACCTTACAGTCATCTTCTGTTGTAATATAGAACTTCTTACAGTTCTTTAAGTATGTACTTCATCAAAGGAGCATACCATGAGAGAAATTCTAAGGCTGGCAAATAGAAAGTTGTGTTAACGAATACTCCATTATTTACTCTTCCCCTAGTTCCTTGATTTATCCTTTCTGCTTCCTTTAGTCCCCATATCATATGTTTGATGTTGCTTTACTTGATAGAGAAAGAAAATACATTAGGACTTGATGATAAATAAAATTTCAATTTCAAGTTAACTGAAATTGGGCCAGGTAAGGGCTTGCCTTGCATGCAGCCAACCTGGATTCGAACCCCAGCATCCCTAGATCCCCCGAGCACCACCTGGAGTAATTCATGAGCACAGCTCCAAGAGTAACCCCTGAATACAGCCAGCTGTAGCCCCCAAACAAAAATTAAACAAGTTAATTGAAACAATGCGCAATGAAGCAAAATTATGTGAACTCCAGACATTACAAACTCTGCTACTTTTAAAAATAGTAATATGATTAAAATTAAAACTGAATTAAAGCAACCAAGTGATGTTATTAATCCATTAACATTTTTTAATCTTTAAAATTTGACTTATTTTTTATTTACTGGATTTGGGGTCACATCTGGTGAGGCAGTGCTGGGAATTAAGTCAGGGTTGGCTACATGCAAGACAAGCACTTTACTCCCCCTATTATCTTTCAGCTCCATGGTTTTATTTAATGCAAACACTAAGACAATATTAAGAGTAAGTACTATACAATGTGGAGAAAGACCTTTTTTTAAATTAATATGCTGCTTTTTGCCAGGAATCTTTACTCTTTTAAAACTATTCATTTTATAAACTGATGATTAATTAGGCAGTTTACAATTGTACACTCAAGTCTATTATGAGACTAAAATACTTAAAATAAGGATATTATCAATTGATTGCCTAAAGTATATTCTTTAGACCTCTTTATTTAAAAATCCTTCTGATACATATCTTAGTTAACACCCAAAATAGTATTAACTAAGTTATTCAGTTAAGATCATAATTTAAGAACATCTTAAATTCTATTTAAATAATTTTTATGAAAAGCATATGAACTGAATTTGTGCAGTTAAATTTCCATGTATTCTGGCTTGTTGAGGGCCTAGAAAAATAAATTTGTTAAGGATCTAAAAATTGAAAAATCCATTAATAGTTAATCTTGAAGAGAAAGATTCACATATTATTCTACTGGGGCTAGTTAGTGCAATAAGTAGGTACTGCCTGGTAGGTGGGCACCTGGATTAACGTACATGGATTTTATCCCAGGAATCCTAAATGGTATCCTGAGTGCTGCAAGGAGTAATTCCTGAGTAAACAGCCAGGAGTAATCTTGAATTTCGAGGTCTTGTACTAAGAATATAGAACTAGATGATAGCACAAGACCTGGAAATTCAAGATTACTCCTGGCTGTTTACTCAGGAATTACTCCTTGCAGCACTCAGGGTACCATTTAGGATTCCTGGGATAAAATCCATGCACGTTAATCCAGGTGCCCACCTACCAGGCAGTACCTACTTACTGCACTAACTAGCCCCAGTAGGATAATATGTGAATCTTTCTCTTCAAGATTAACTATTAATGGATTTTTCAATTTTTAGATCCTTAACAAATTTATTTTTCTAGGCCCTCAACAAGCCAGAATACATGGAAATTTAACTGCACAAATTCAGTTCATATGCTTTTCATAAAAATTATTTAAATAGAATTTAAGATGTTCTTAAATTATGATCTTAACTGAATAACTTAGTTAATACTATTTTGGGTGTTAACTAAGACATGTATCAGAAGGATTTTTAAATAAAGAGGTCTAAAGAATATACTTTAGGCAATCAATTGATAATATCCTTATTTTAAGTATTTTAGTCTCATAATAGACTTGAGTGTACAATTGTAAACTGCCTAATTAATCATCAGTTTATAAAATGAATAGTTTTAAAAGAGTAAAGATTCCTGGCAAAAAGCAGCATATTAATTTAAAAAAAGGTCTTTCTCCACATTGTATAGTACTTACTCTTAATATTGTCTTAGTGTTTGCATTAAATAAAACCATGGAGCTGAAAGATAATAGGGGGAGTAAAGTGCTTGTCTTGCATGTAGCCAACCCTGACTTAATTCCCAGCACTGCCTCACCAGATGTGACCCCAAATCCAGTAAATAAAAAATAAGTCAAATTTTAAAGATTAAAAAATGTTAATGGATTAATAACATCACTTGGTTGCTTTAATTCAGTTTTAATTTTAATCATATTACTATTTTTAAAAGTAGCAGAGTTTGTAATGTCTGGAGTTCACATAATTTTGCTTCATTGCGCATTGTTTCAATTAACTTGTTTAATTTTTGTTTGGGGGCTACAGCTGGCTGTATTCAGGGGTTACTCTTGGAGCTGTGCTCATGAATTACTCCAGGTGGTGCTCGGGGGATCTAGGGATGCTGGGGTTCGAATCCAGGTTGGCTGCATGCAAGGCAAGCCCTTACCTGGCCCAATTTCAGTTAACTTGAAATTGAAATTTTATTTATCATCAAGTCCTAATGTATTTTCTTTCTCTATCAAGTAAAGCAACATCAAACATATGATATGGGGACTAAAGGAAGCAGAAAGGATAAATCAAGGAACTAGGGGAAGAGTAAATAATGGAGTATTCGTTAACACAACTTTCTATTTGCCAGCCTTAGAATTTCTCTCATGGTATGCTCCTTTGATGAAGTACATACTTAAAGAACTGTAAGAAGTTCTATATTACAACAGAAGATGACTGTAAGGTAGAAGCAAGCAGTGGGCCAAGTAGGATTCAGAAAGATCTTTGATATTCTGCCAAGAAATGTGAGCTATTTCCCCGAATCTTTGGCTGAACCTAAACAATGAAATGACAAAAGTTCCCAGGTAGGGGCTGAATAGATAACGCAAGGGTTAAGGCATTTGCCTTGCACACACTGATCCAAGATCAATTTCTAGCACTGCATGCATATGGTCCTAAAGTTAGAACTAGTAGTAAATCCTGACAACCTCTGGATGTGCCCCTCCACATCCCCCCAGATGTAATGTTTGGAAAGATTATTCTGATAATACTTGGGGATTTGAATTGAAGTAAATTGTGACAGAAGTAAGGAAGGAGACACTTGAGGTATCTTAATATTAAAAACTGTAGTCTAAACTAGCACCATGACAGAGCCTTTTTAAAGAGAAAGGGATAGGTTGCAGAGAAAAGGTAAAAATACAGGACATATAAAGCGAATGAGAGAGCAGATTGTAGAACGATTTCTCATTCCTTTCTGTGGATGGAAAGTGGAGAAAATAAACTGTTTGAAAGAAGATCTCTATCTAGAACTTATGTGTAATGGATTTTAGATGTAGCAGAAACTTAGATAGCATTCCTAGAAAGAAAGTCCAAGAAAATGATGGAAAAGCGAGTAGGAGGAGGCATATTGTAATGGGAAAGCAAAACAGGTGAACTTCGAAAGAGATTAACTTTAAATGCTGCCAAGATTCAAAGAGGACAAAAACATTGCAAATTGAATTGGGCAGTAGGAGGCTATCCAGAACAATTTCTCTATAGTGGTGCAATAGAAACAGTTGCAGGGGATGAGAAGTGAATAAAATAAATAAGCAAACATTTTATGCAGGTTTACTTACAAAATGTGTTGCTATGAGAAAGATCAAAGTATTCATCAAAATCATGGGCTCAAAATTTTAGAAATTTACTAGAGAAAAGATTGAAGACATTAAGGCAGTGGAAGATAATAAAGATGTTTATGAAATTAAACTGTAGGAAAAAAAGACTAAATTAGTTTAGGGTTCCAGAAACAAAATAGGGAAATATTCACTGTAGTGTTCCTCATAACAACATAAGGGAAAAGTAATATCACAAAATAATGATACCTGTTTTGAATTTAACATCTCAACTAAATGTTAATATTATAAGGAATTGCTTTTGATTTGGAAAAATAGGAAGTGATTTCCTGAGAGCCTTCACATTCACCTTCACATCCAAGCATTGTTGAATTTATCTATTGCATTAAAACTAAGTCATAACACTTACTAATATGTATGAATACTTTACATTTAAGGAACATCTCAATGCAATGGAGTCCTATGGAATAATACAGCTATTTTTTATTTATTTATTTATTTATTTATTTATTTATTTTTTGGTTTTTGGGCCACATCCGGCAGTGCTCAGGGGTTACTCCTGGCTGTCTGCTCAGAAATAGCTCCTGGCAGGCACGGGGGACCATATGGGACACCGGAATCCGAACCAACCACCTTTGGTCCTGGATCAGCTGCTTGTAAGGCAAACGCCGCTGTGCTGTCTCTCCAGGCCCTAATACAGCTATTTCTAAAAGAAGCATTTTAGATTTCACATACTCTTTTTAAATGCAGATAAAATAAGGAGAGCTATTTACCAGTTATAAGTTGAATTGAAGTTTGTATAAAGGAGAATCATGTTTATTTTTAGTTCTGAAACTTAAGGTCAGTTCTGTAATTGGAATAAAGAAATACTTGAATCACTTGCTTTCTCTTCTCAGAGGAAGGAGAAAGTAGTCTTAATTTTTTTTTGTAACTAATTTTCAGTCATAAGTTAGGTATTAAAAGAATGTTAGTGTGATTTGTTTATATCTTCTCTGAAATTATGAATGGAGTCTTTTGACACTTCTCTGATCACAAGTAAAAACGGCCTCATGCAGGGAACATTAGTCTGTATCTGTTACATTTAAACTGACCCTATTCCTGATTTTAATCAAAGAAAGTATATGTCTAAGAGGAATACAGCTCTTTGTCACTAGAGCTAGTCCAGATCTGATAATCCTTGAGGATTTTTACTATTTTAAACATTTAAGTCTCAGGGTGGGGAGTGTGCTCAGATGAAACTTCATGGATTTGTTGGATTTATGAAAGAAGATAAGTTGAAAAAAATCGAAGTAAACCCTTATAATATTTTAATTAACATATTTATGAAGGACAAAGAGATAGTAAAATGGGTAATGTCCTTTCTTTGCATGGCCAACCCAGGTTTGATGCCCAGCACCCGAGATGGTCCCCCAAGCCCATCCAGGAGTGATCTCTAAGCATAGAATCAGCAATGAAATCAACCCTGAACACTGCCAGGTGTGACCCAAAAACCAAAATAATACTACTAATAAAAATGGTTAAGGATTATATTAAACAAAGAATTCACATACCCTCTCTTAAAACTCTTTGTTGTCAGGTATCTTTAATATATGACTGTCAGATATCTGTACAGAATAACTTATAAAATTTTAGTGACCCTGAACAGTCATACAAAGTTGTATTTATGCAAAACAGGAGCCTTTAAAAATAAAATCTTCCGGGCTCGGGAGATAGCATGGAGGTAAAGTGTTTGCCTTTCATGCAAAAGGTCATCAGTTCGAATCCCGGTGCCCATATGGTCCCCCGTGCCTGCCAGGAGCAATTTCTGAGCATGGAGCCAGAAGTAACCCCTGGGCACTGCCGGGTGTGACCCAAAAACAAAAACAAACAAAACAAAAAAAAATAAAATCTTCCACATTGAAGAGGATAATGATTGTTTTAGGAAACTAATAAAAGGGGCCTGGGAGATAGCTTGGAGGTAAGACGTTTGCCTTTCATGCAAAAGGTCATCGGTTCGAATCCCGGTGCCCCATATGGTCCCCTGTGCCTGCCAGGAGCAATTTCTGAGCATGGAACCAGGAGTAACCCCTGAGCACTGTCGGGTGTGACCCAAAAACAAAAAAAAAAAAAAAAAAAAAAAAAAGGAAACTAATAAAAGATATGAAGTTATATTTTCAGGAGACAAAAAGAAATAGCAAATCAAACTAAGACCAGCATATCATGCCTCGAGTATTATTTCCACATTATCTTGTCTGTTATCAGCTGGTTGTAGTGGATAATTGTTTTCTAACAAAAGATACGAAGTTATGTTTTCAGGAGACAGAAATAATAAATTGAACTAAGGCCAGCATATCGTGCCTCAAGTATTATTTCCACATTATCTTGTCTGTTATCAGCTGGTTTGAGGCCCAAAACGTTCATGTGCCTCATTGCCTAATTTTCTAATGTAAGAGTTTTGAATTAGATGTTATCAAAAGTTCCTTTAGCAGGTATTAATTTTACAAGTGTTATTTTAGTGTACTTATAATTATAGAGTATTTATCTTAATCTGTTAAGTTTTCAGTTCATAGTCCCAAGGTTTCACTTTTACTTTAACTAAAAATCCTGCCATTAAATGTTTATTTCTATGTAAGTAAATTTCTAACTTTTCTATCATTAAAAAAGGTTAAGTAGGATTCTGATTATATGGCATATTCTGTTCATCTTGCCCAAATAACCATTATAAAGTAGAAGATCTAGTAATTAAAAACTGTTTTCTGTTAATATATGATTTACTTTCTTTAGATTAGGAATATAGGTTGAGTGCCTCTATAGGATCTGCATGTCTTTAAATGTTTAAGATGTATTAAGTACCCAAAATTTTTCTTTTAGTTTCCAGTTTCTCTGTGAATTTTTTTCCTCAGTGACGATTTGCTCCTTTGACTCCTGCCCAATTTATTTTATTCAGATGTTATATTCGCCTAAAACAATTGTTTGTGGGGCCCGGGAGATAGCATGGAGGTAAGGCGTTTGCCTTTCATGCAAGAGGTCATCGGTTCGAATCCCGGTGCCCCATATGGTCCCCCGTGCCTGCCAGGAGCAATTTCTGAGCATGGAGCTAGGAGTGGCCCCTGAGCACTGCCGGGTGTGACCCAAAAACAAAAACAAAAAAAAACCAAACAAACAAACAATTGTTTGTATTCATGCAAAGTCTAGATTGAGTTTAACTCATATCATTGGGTAAAATTAGGAATCAGTCACAGCTTTCTCCCATTCAAAATTTTAATATGTATTTTTTATTTGAAGTCTATTGTATACTATTTTTCTTGTTGTTATATCTGATTTTCAAAACATCTTTAATAACTGAACTGGATGCTTACTCATGCATACCACTTAGAAATTAATCCAACATAGACATTTATAATGCTAGTGAGGAATTGTGTGAAGCAAAAGGAGAAAAAAATGTCAATATTCTGAGCTAGATCTCATCAGGAAACAAGCTAAGGAGATAGCCAATTTGATTTGTGTTCTAATCATATCCATAATCACTTGCCCTTTCCAGCTTTTATTGGAGAGTACAGAACTAGGAGTAGGATAAGATATAATACAATGAAGGGATAGCTTGTCAAACTTTAAATTGGAGCTGGATAGACCAATTTTTTTTTCCCCGCCACCCTCCCATAGACCAATATTTTATACATTGAGATATTTTGGTCAGGATTCACCTATCCTAGGTAAATTGCACTCTACATTTTAAATTCCAGGGTTTTCAGCTGCCTATTTACAAGTGGTCTATTTAGTGTGTTACAGCTGTAAGTTTTTTAACTTTTCTACTGGTATTGATTTGGATATGAGATATAAATGTATGAGTAAGGATAGCAGTAGTACTATAAAATTGTATAATTGATTTTAGATGTCTATAGTACGAATAATGCCTTTTAAATCTCTTTGCTACCTGATTTTTTAGGGGTTTTTAGCAAAAGCTTTGAATAAAGTTTATTTTGAAATGTTTGTTTCCTTATGCATAGATTCGATGTTACAGAGTCCCAGATCATAATTATAATATGCCAGCTTCTCACAGGAACCCTGGGACCTTGGTTCTGGAACTTCACGGTAACTGCTAGAATATTCATGCTGTCAAATGAAAAATGGCGTGAACTCAAAATCAGCACCTTTGTCATGCACAGAGTAATTAATTAAAAAGTAAAAAATCTGCCTGGTGGTATTTCACAGACAAAAGGCCATGAGAAACAAATAATTTTAATGTAATAGGGCAATAAAAATCCACCCTATTAGAATTTTTTCAAAAATTGGTGATTTGATACTGAAAATAATCTCCTATTTACTTATTGTACCTAATACTTTTCACTTTATGCATTTTAACAAGAAAATACCTTTCCACCATTAAATAGAAGATTTTTTCAAAATTTATATTTTGTAAACAAAAGACCAAGCAGTTTTCCTTATATGTTAAGTTGAGAAAAATCTATTGAACATTATGGAGATTTTTTTTTTATTCTCTTAACTTCTTTAGTATATCCTTTAAGCAATCTGATACTAGTTCCTTTGCTTGGGTTTTCTGTGATCTTGATTTTTTTTTTTTTACTTAATGCTAAAAGCAATTCTCATTTCTCTGTATTTTATGTACTATTTTCCCTTCTAAGCTATGCTTTTTAAACTAAGTATCCTTAGCTCTGCGTATTACTGTCAACTTTTGAACAGCCTTTTTTTCAACTTTTTTTAATAAGCCCTCAATTACTTAATGATAAAAGTAACAGATCTTTTCCTCTCATAATTGTAGTTTTGACCTTACGACTTTTAAATATTCAGAAAGATTCATTAGGAAATGGTTTCCCAGAAGGCTAACTTAGAATTCTTTACGTTAGTATGGAGCAGTTCTACAGTAAAAGTGGAGCTTAGATTCCTTTCATTTACTCTTGGACACATTGAGTATTCATATGGGACACATTGAGTATTCATAGGGACACCTGGCAGATCATTTAAGTGACAAAGACTACATTAGGTTTCCTACACTAAGTCCTTAGCTCCAAATAGCCTTCACTAAAATGAGAGAAATGGTCTCTCGTTAGCAGGGGGGTTCTCAGAGAGCAGAATGATGTGCATTATTCTGGATATGTCATTTCTTCACACCCATCTACCCTAACCTGCCTTCTTAGGCTTTCCCTAAAGATCTGTGTCTTTAAGATCACTGCAGTTTCTATTATTATATACACAAAAGGTCTTTTTTTTTTTAACTGATGTTATTAGTGAGATTACTAGGTGATAGACTATTTACTCACATCTTGTTTGACTATGATAATGAAGTATGCTCATTTATAAAACCTCTCCTATTAAAATGTTCCCAGAAATGAGTGCATTTTAATATTGTGAACAAACTTATAGAAATGCCTTTTTTCCAGAAATAATGTCTTCATTTTTGCCAGGTGCTAAATCACAGAGATTTTCTTTTGCTTTTAATTTCTGTTTAACAGATTCAGTCATTGGATTGAAATTATCCAATGGACATACTCTTAGAAAATTTGACAAAAAGTCAATTCTGTAGTTTTTCTTTCAAATTTGTTTCCAATTAGAAAATATTGTGTTAAAATATGAGAAGCAAGTGTAATCTTTGGATATTGAGTGATAGTAAGTTAAAACCTGACTGTTTGCCTCCATTATTAATTGGTAGACTAAAATTTGAGAGTTCTAATACTATATGGGATAATATTCTCATTTTCTTTTAATGTTTTCCTATTTATTCTCTCTGTAACCTTGGAAAAGCCAGTCAAACCATCTGGCTAAATTTTCTCATTTATAAAATGATAGATAGATCCTAAGTGGTTGTGAAAATAAAGTATGATATGATTGCTACAGCATCTGGTAGATAATAATGCCTAATAGTTTCCAGATCACTTCCAGAATTAAATTGTACTAGTTTGAAAGAAAGAAATAGGTCTGCTGGTATCTTTATGTAATCCCTAGAGTATATATTAAATTGAAGTAAGTTTACCTATCTCACTTTTTGGAATGGAGATTAAACTATAGTCCTGATTGTTGTGTTTTTCCAAAGATAAGGGCTTCCCTTAAATTTGAGATGTAACCTTTGATTCTGACGTAGCCTTTAACTATTTTTCGTTTACTACACTTAAGTCATAGGATAGGTTTGTTTTCTTCACTCATTATTATGAGTTTTTCTTTCTTACCATTATTATTGTGTATTGGATTTCTAGGCTGATTTTTTTAATTTTAACCTACCAATAAACCTACCATTACCTATGGTACTTTTGGTAAAGTATATAATGACTATCATATCTGACTAATTTAATTCCCTAAAACTTCAGCAAGTTAATCTTCTAATCTTTTGGTAGGATTCCAGGCCTTTAATAGTGGTTTTTAAATTTTTTTCTTTTAAAATAATATCTCACAAAGTTAAATGATTAAAAATCAAACTTTCTTTGACATTATGAATTTAACTCTCATACATTTTTGTTGTTGTTTTGGGCTTTATTAGGGGGGACACACCCAGAGGCATTCAGGGGTTACTAGTGGGCTGTACTCTCAAAAATTACTCCTGGCAGGCTTGGAGGGACCATTTGGGATGCCCAGAATCAAACCTGGGTCAGGACAAGCGCCCTACTCCAGCCCCATTAGTACATGTTTTTCATTTATAAAGAGACTACCCAAGCCTAAGTACAACACAATTATAGTTATCTGCATATTCAACAAAATATATTTATTGCAAATTATAAGTTTGCTTTAAATGTATAATGTGTATGTTACAAGTGCATACAAAAATAGGCTAAATTGTCTTATTTCTGATATTAGAGGAGAAAAACATTGGAGAGTTCTGGAGAGACTGAAGAGAAAGTGTAGGAGTTAAGTCACATATTTTGAACAAAACCCACCCATGTTCCATCGATTCCTGAGCACAAATCAGCCCGGAGCACTGCTGAGTGTGACCCAAAAACCAAATAAGGAGTTCTGAGAAGTGGTGATTAACATTCTCATCAGCTCACAGTATTTTCTTAAATGTCCTCATATGCCTCAATACAGTTCCATTAAAAGTCAAATGAAATATATTTGCTAGGTATCTCAGAATACTAAGTTATAAAAATGAGACTTTCAGTATAGGCGATTTTCTTCATGGTTAAACAACATAAATAATTTGGAATTAGGACTTATATCCTATAATCACTTTTTAAAACTATTTCTATTTATAATTTGTAACTATGATTTGTATAAACAAATTATACATTAATGTCCCTGGTCAGGGAACTCTCAGCTGTCTTTCTGTGGTGCTAAAGGTCCCTAGTATCCTCACTCCAAGGAGATTCTCTGTTCAACATTTGGGGTTAAAATTACTCACATTCATTTAAGATGCTTGCCTCTTACCTCTTACACAGTATCTTTACCTCTTTCACAGTACACTAAGCTGTTACAGGGAATTACCAACCCAGAGGATACATTGTGTGTGTTGAACAGTTAGTCTGAGTGTGACCTGTCACGATATACATCTCCCCATCAGAAGAATGAGAGAACTTTGGTATTAGCTTCCTCCTTCCCTTCCTTTCCCTTCCCTTTTCCCTCCTTCCCCCTCCATGACATCTATCAGAAATAGTTCCTGGCTTGTAGTGGTTTGTCAGACTGCTCATATGCAGCCAAGCAATTGAGGAAGTAAGTTTTGTCCTTTCACAACCCAATTGAAAATAAATTATTTTTTAAAAGCATTGTCAAGTGAAATTAATCAGAACTTTCATGGCTTTAGGATATTATGTTTATTATCATATCATTTCTCCTTCTGAAATAGAATTCCTATAGAGAAACTTGTTTCCCATATATATTTTTAAAAATCATCCCTAAGTCTACATTGTATCACTGTGTCTTGGAGGTCTTATCTCTGGTGTATGGTGTAGTTGTGGGAGGTGATTATTTTATTTGTTCTTTGTTTTCTACCCATAATCCCAGTATTTAGGAATATTATATCACCAGTGTTGTTTTCAATTTACGAATAAGATGAGGGTGTGGCTCAGCAGCAGAGGACTTTCTTGTATACATGATACCTGGGTTCAATCTACAGCACTGCAAAGGCCAATAAATAAAATTAGAAAATAATAAGTGACTAGAGAAATAATAGGTTTCTGCTCTTATATAGCATTATCCCTTCTACATAGTTGGCTTTTCTGCATAGCCAAAATATGTAATGAATTCTCTCTAAATATGTGTATCATAAATCCAGTTTTATACTGAGAGATCCTAATGAAAAAGTAGTAAAATGGGCTATCACTGACTGTCACTCTTTTCTAAACAGAATCATTAACTTCTTCATTATTAGTCATTTCTGCTACCTGTCCCTGCTTAGCTTGCTCGGTTTTCCCTCTCTCGGCAACAGCTTTGTATCGCACCCCTTTCACTGATAGTGAAGATGGAGCCAGCCTCCAGGAGCAGTGCTAGGCAATGATCATGATTCAAAGCTTGAGGGGCTCATGGAATACAGAGTATTCCTCTAGATCAGATAAACAGGAAAAATATTCTGGTAAGTAAGTTTTCTGTGGCCCTTCCTCTTGGCATTAAGGCATTGTTGATTAAAATACAATGACAATATCTGGATGGTTTAGAAACATTTTCCCAAATTCCCAAACTGACTAACCCATAATATCCTATGGAATGATTGTAGACCAGTGGCTTTCTACCTTATTACACCTTTAAGCCATCACTGGCTGAAAACCCACTTCCCTAGAGTCCCAGTCTGAGGGTCTATAAAGATAAATTTCCTGTTTCCTTCTTGCTTGTACATTCATTCCAAGGTACAGAGAAGAACTGCATGAGGTGCCCTCCATTTTTATTTTGTAATTCTATACTTCTGGCCCTTCCCCTCCTAAAAGGCTGCTTCACATATCCAGCAAAATGTTGTCAGATGTCTACCCTCCTCCACACAAGACAGAGTCGATCATCTCTGACACCTGCTTAGTCTCCTGAGTCTGCTACTGAGTGTAATCCCCCCCTATTGGCAACACCATTCACCAGGTCAGCTCTACAGATTCTTTTTAGCTTAATTCAGACCATTTTTGTCCTAATGTGTTTATCAAGATAATGGCATCACTATATTTGTTTGCAGCTTAATCTGTTTAAAAACATTCTTGAAGGGGCCCGGGAGATAGCATGGAGGTAAGGCGTTTGCCTTTCATGCAAAAGGTCATCGGTTCGAATCCCGGTGCCCCATATGGTCCCCCGTGCCTGCCAGGAGCAATTTCTGAGCAAGGAGCCAGGAGTAACCCCTGAGCACTACCGGGTGTGACCCAAAAACCAAAAAAAAAAAAAAAAAAAAAACATTCTTGAGCAAACAAAAAGCAGTTTTTTCAGTTATGAGAGACTGGTTAACCTAATTATTTACTATAAGCATGAGAGCTTACCATATAGATCGTATTTAAACTCATAATATAGATGCTCTGCTTGAATCAGTCTTCGAAAAGGGGACTCTTGTCTGTTCTAGAACTTGAATCCCTCTTGCGGTTGTTGATACCTATTTTTCTTAGAATGCTTTATTAGAATATTACCTTAGTAGCTAAACTATTTTCTTTTAAAACTAACATGATAAGCAAATGTCTGCAATGAATGGTGTCCTTCCAATCCTCAACCCCCAGTTGTCCGGTAGTGTCCACATTGACCTCTCCAGTAGGTGACCTATTCTTTACCTGTCATATATCTTTCCAGAAATTTGTTATGTAAATATTGACAAGCATATTTTCTTTTTCACATGAAAAGTAGTCTATTTAGGTATATGATGCCTTTTGGGGGCCTTCCTTTTCTTTGATGTTGTTCTATATCACTGTACAGGGAGCCTTCCAACTCTTTTTTTATATTCCCAAATATTCCATTTTATGGAAATACCATAACTTATATAAATCATTCTGTCACTGAGGATGATTTGAATTTTGCCTATTAGAAAGTATATTCTACTCAATAACCTTTGCACACACTTTACAAACAAATTTATAAATAAATTTGGTAGAATAAATTTTCCTTAAAAAGCATTTTGGATCCACTAGTCTGAGATGATAATCTCAAGAATACAAAGTGCTAGTCTACAGAAGGAAAACGCCACTTAATGCTTTGCTCCTCAGTCTTTTTACCCCTATTCTTTTTTTTTTCAGACTTTCAAACTTCTAATTTCTGCTGCCCTGTTTTTATACCAGGTTTGTCTCTTCTTGACTATAAGGCCATTTTCAGCAAACTTCACGCTAATTCGTGGCTATTTTTCATCTTTTTAGAAATGTTAGGATACTTACAGAATAAACATAAAAATTTGATTTTTTTTTCTCCACAAGTACAATGAGATGTTAAGTTAATATACTTAAGGGAAAGTTTTGCAAGATCTCAGAAACAGATCTGTTTAGTAAAAGCTCTCCATTTCTTCTATTGGCTGCTACAAAGTCCCTTTATCATGATTTTTTTAATTATGTAATAGTTTGTTATAATCCTCTGCTTGATGTTCAAAATTTAATATGCATATAGCTCTGCCCTTTTTTGGTGGGAAAGGTTAAGCTACAGTTTCAACCCAACCTCAAAGAGTCAAATTATTTCCTTTTTGAAAGGGGGGTTTTTTATTGCTCTGTGAAATTCATCAAATTAAAAGGCTCTCAATTTTATTTGATTATGCTCATAACAAATTTTTGACACCTCCTTTTCCCCTTTCCTCAATATTTGAGATTTGTTTTCTATTGTGCATGATAGAGGAATGCTGCTAAGCTTGCAAGTAATGAATTTGAAATTGTTTTTGAGTAATTCTGCTTTTTTGGCTTTTTGTACCTAATCAGAATTGATGTGACTGAAGTGCAAATCTTCATAATAATCATGCATTTGCTGGCAGTGATTGGAGGACCACCTCTTTGGCAATCTATGGTAACTGTTCACATTGTGTATGTCCTAATGCATGTTGTCTTTTGCTTGTGTTTTCTAATAGAAATAATCTTAAGGTTGATTTATTAAAATTATTTTCTTCTTTCTGAAATCTTATAAAAATGTATAAAGATAACAGCAAGGGTAGAACATCTATTTCTTTTTAGGGAATGGTGAATTTTACCACTGGAGTTCTGTGATAAAGTAGGTTTATATAAAAATGATCTGAATCATTTTGTGTTATTCTTTTACAGCTAAGGAAAACAGCGGTTAGTATGACCAGTTTGCCAGTGGCCAGATCAAACCAGACCTTTTATTCTCTTTCTTCAGAATTTTCTTTTTTCACGAACTGGAGAAATAGTACCTTAGGTAGAACTCTTGCCTGGCCTGCAACCAACTCAGGGTCAATCCCCAAGATCCCATATGGTCCCTGGTGCCCCCCTGGGAGTAAACTCTGAGCACAGAGCTGGGATGAAGCCCTGAGCACTGCCAGTTGTGACCCAAAAATAAACAAACAAAAAAAGAAAGTTTCAGTTTTTCAGTCATGTACTAAAGCTGAGTAACATGCTTGGAATAATACATTAATTATAACCCCGTAATGAAATGAATGTTTACTAGAATCACTGCCAACAAGGTTGTGGAAAAGCTAGGACATTGATTTTTTTTTTAGCCTGCTGAAAAATAAAAACAACCCCACAAACACAAATTTTCAGTGAACTTCTGAAAGAGTGAATACAATATTTTCAACATGGGCCTAAAACACAGGCCCAAGATCCAGAGTACCTCACTTTGATCCAGGCTCCACTACCTGGATTTATACCTATTATATCTATTATAAATTATATTAATTATACAATTATAGATTTTTATCTATTAGCTCTTAGTGACTTCGTTTCTCCCTCTACAAAATGAGAATAATAAAAGTATATAGTTTCATGAAATTATTTTGTAGGGTAAATGTGTACAAATATATATAAAACACATAGGGCAGTCTCCATAAAACAAAAACCTTAAATAAAAGTTGTTTTGAAAATTAGAATGAACCTTACTAGGTTCAAGTCGTAGTTTGTACTCCCTGTTAGACAATTTAACTGTTAGTAACTATCATCACCCCTTCAAAACATACTATTTGTAGTTTCCTTAATACAATATTACCAAAACAATTTGTTGCTCCTACGCCAACATATTTCATAAAATAGGATTAATTTTAAATAGAAGGGGCCGGAGAGATAGCATGGAGGTAAGATATTTGCCTTGTATGCAGAAGGTCGGTGGTTCGAAACCCAGCATCCCATATGGTCCCTTGAGCCTGCCAAGAGCGATTTCTGAGCATAGAGCCAGAAGTAACCCCTGAACGCAGCCGGATGTGACCCAAAAATCAATAATAATAACAATAATTTTAAATAGAAGGAAAGATTTTT
>PVKC010007794.1:0-28837 GCA_004027635.1 Crocidura indochinensis | reverse complement strand
CCTTTCCTCCCTCCCTTCCCTCCCCTCTCTCCTTCCCTTCCTTCCTCCCTTCCTCCCTCCTTCTCTCCATCCCTCCCTTCCTTCTTCCCTCCCTTCCCCCTTTCCTTTAGCTTCCTCCCTCCCTTCCTTCCTCCCTCCCTTCTTTCTTTCTTTCTTTCTTTCTTTCTTTCTTTCTTTCTTTCTTTCTTTCTTTCTTTCTTTCTTTCTTTCTTTCTTTCTTTCTTTCTTTCTTTCTTTCTTTCCTTTCTTCCCCCTTCCTTCCTCTCTCCCTTTCTTTCTTCCTTCCCTTCTTGTTTTTTCTTTCCTTCCCTCCTTCTTTCCTCCTTTCTCTCATCTGATAACTTAGGTAATATTATTGCAATAGTTTCAAAGTTTCTTATGGCAGTATAAATCTCATATTACTTTGATTCTCCTCAATATACCCTTTGGCAGAACTTATTGCATGTCATGGACTTTTTGCTAGTTTGAATTCCAAAGGTGAATAAAAACTAAAAGTCACTGAGATAACGTTGTTTATAGAGCATTACAACAGAGACACTCAGGTAATTTTCTAAGTTTGAGTTCTTCTGGAATAGCATGGCTCCTTCAACAACAAATTTGGCTCTGCAACCTTTCTTTCTAACGTAGTAACACTGAATATTTATCTAGGAAATTTAAACACTTACTAAGCAAATCATAGTTGGTGTCAGTGGACAGAACTCAGAACCCTACTGTTATTACATGACAACAAAGTCCTAGTAATTAAAATTCTTGAATACCATAAAATAGAATGTCATCTTTAATTTAAAGGCAATAGAGAACTGCAATAAAGATATCAACTTATATAAAATGATTAAATAACTTGCCAAAATGTCTTAACAGTGTCTTGAGACTAACTTACCAACTTCATAAGGATATAGAATTCTTCGTAATTGTAATGTGTTAAACAGATGGTCCTCAGATTATTTTAAAAATTAGCTATGATTGTCACTATTAAATATAGTTTTTCCAAATGACAAATTTGGCTTGTAAATGAATGAATATTAAGTTTATATCAGTCTTATATGTTTCATTTTATTTTGAAATATAAAATAGTAATTGTCACCTAAAATATATTTATAAATATACAGGAAAATACTATCTATGTTTTATTCTTTTAATATCTATACACTTTTGCATGTTATATGCAGATTCAATAAGTGTAATTCTTAATATTTGCTTAAGGTGATAAGAAACTTCATTCTGAAAACATTATTTGATATAAGTCTTAACTAAAAACTATTTTTGTATTTATGAAGGTAATATGATGCAAGGTGGTAAACTAATCATTTATATAACCCAATTAATGTAATTAATAAAAAATAATTATGTGTTGTGTATTAATTTACAGTAATTCTAAGATTGCATTTTGAATAATAATGTCTTCAAGACTTTAAAGGATAAATGATTCAGTAATCAAAAATTCAAAAAAAATAATATATCAAAAATGATATATCACATGTAAGGGAGCATTCATATGTATATCTTTGTGGTTATCCAAATTTGGAAGCCACAAGGTAAAAACACAACCTTTGATGCTCTTATATGTTAACCATCTATTGTGCTCTGAACACAAGTCTATATGTTGTGAAATTTACAGTTTCCTGGAGCTTTTCCACAAATAGTTTTGATGTTGTATAGAATGCATGGTCAAACTGTCATCCAAGCAAATTTGAAAGAAATTTAGAAAATGTAGGGTCTATTTTGAAGTTTAGAAATGCAAAATCTTCTCTTTCTCCATGATGAAAAGAAATAAACCTTTTTCATATAGAGAAGAGGTATGGAACACTGAACTTGAAATTCTAAGCTCTGGATTTACAAAGATGTCTGGAAATTATCACAGAATTGCTAAGTAGCATTTGAATCTTTCTCCAAAACTTTCAAGACTATAACTTAAATGAAAATTTGGAACTTTATGATAAAAGACATTATATTTGACACCATCACATGATTAAAAATGAAGTTGGAAAGGTACACAATTAGCAGAACCATGACAAATAAGCAGCATTACACTTAATAATACTTATTCTGCGATATTTTCAGATTTATAGTCATGTAACTTTAAGGAGATTGCCTAATCTTAATCAGCTTAAGCCATCTCATCTTTAAACAGAATAAGAAATTTTAATTCTTAAGATTGCTAAGACTGAGAAATTCCTCCCATCTCTATCCACAAGCTACTGAGACAGGGACTTGCTGCACCCAGAATACTCCACATGCCAGGATTTTCTGGGCTTTTGACTGGTATGTCGGGGGCTCTGGGAAGGACAGCTAGCCATAGGGCCCCTGGGCTGATCATTTAGTCCAGGGGACTGAGCCACCCACACACACACACACACCAGGCGGGTCTTCAGGGTCACACCTGGTTAATCGGGCCCTGGGGGGTGGGGAGGGAGAAATTCCTCCCATCTGATGTCGAAGGCCTCCAGATGGGTTCAATTTTGGGGTGTTGTGAGCTGCTCATTTTTTCTAAATGTGTCTCTGGCAATATCTTTTTAGTCTACATGTCCAATACCGCGCGGGGGTTATCGCCCCCGTGCACATAGTATATGTTATATAACCCATCGTTAAGTTATATTTTGTGTATGTAGAATGCCCATCTGGTATTCTGCCCTCTCGCACACCCCTGTAAAGTTCATTTTCACTTTTCAACTCTATCACCCCCAACCTTCATTGCCCCCATTTACCCTTTTTAATTTCTGTTCTGCACATTCCTAATCACATACCAAACGTGTTTCACTGAATTTTACAAACCCCAACTATTTCAAAAGACATAAAATGTACATGTATGGCTTTGAATATTTTATATCTATTTTGTTTGACAGCTAATTCTTACTAAATATTCTCGTAAATAGTGAAGATTTTCCCCACTTTTTATCTTTTCTTCTCTTTGTGAACTTTTCAATAAGAAATATTCGGTGAAAGAGTTCCTCAGTTTAATTCTTATGTGTAAACACATCATGCAAAGTTTTATACATGTTCTTGCATCCCCCATATGGGCCCATAAAGCCATGTGGCATTATTCCTTGTTTGCATAGGCACATTAAAATGGGAAATACCTGCACTCAATAAATTCTTATCTAATAGAGATTGGAGCCCCCAAATCTTGTAATGTAATGGGACCTTACACCCTGAACATTGGCATAATGACCTGGCACAGGCCTCAGAAGAATGGGCATTCTCCATCACCCCTGAACCAGGGAAGCTATCTATGAAACATCCAAGGTTTTTTATAACAACACCTAGAAGCAATCCTCTACCGGGGGAGACCCTACCGCTGCTCTGACATCGATCTACTCACAGGAGACGTCCCTTAACACTGAGAAGACTTAAGAACATCAACAACCTGCATACTGGACAGGGCTTTCTGCATTGCCCTTTAATTGTAAAGTGAAACGAGAGCACTCTCTGCACCATCCTAATGGCAATATAGGACATGCAGATTCCAGGATCTTTAATACAGAAACATGATACCAACAATAGAGTCAGCGTGGAAAATAAAAGTATGTTGGCACTACAGACAACGACTTGGATTGGGCAATCTAGTGTGCCTGGAGCCTAGAGCTGGTCTTATGCTAGGAAACTTCAGGGGTTTGGTCCCCTTGCATTTAGGCCAAGGATTTTCCTATTCATGACCCCCCTATTTTGGTGGGCCGATGCAAACAATTATTGCCACTCTAATGACATTTTTACTTGTTCCTTTGACTCTCCTCCTTAAAAAGAAACATCCATTTTTGAGGCTAACTTAAACTAATATGCATATCCATGGAAATGTAAAAACGTACTATGCCTTCAAAATTTAAGGAGTTACATAAGTTTTATGGTTTTAGAATGCTTGATGTGATGCTAAGCAATATGTATTGCAATCTGGGGACTTGAGGGACAAAGTAATTCTACATGGGTTCTGTTTTATTTTTCTCAATATTCTTTGGTTGAAAATTCAATGTTAAGATATCAGCAAGGGGAGTTATGTGAATTCTGTTTATGGGTGATAGTCCTTCTACTGTAACTTTACCTTGTCCTCTTTCATTGCATTTTTGTTCTCATAATTAAAAATAAAAAATAAAAAAAGATTGCTAAGACAATTTTTTCAGACATATAAACAGCAAAATGAAATTCCTGGCATATTCTAGGTATTGAATAGATGTTGTGTCATTTCTGTTTCAGCTAGCACCTTACACGATTTATTTGATGAAGAGGGTAATGATGACTTTAAAGTGGCATTCATTTTTTCCAATAATAAGAATTTTAATAGTTATCTACCAATATTCAAAGGTCTACTTTGTTCTGGGTATCATACCTAACTCACATAATTACATGAGTATTCTCATTATTTTCATTTTACAAATAAAGACTCAAAGAAATTAAATGACTCAATAAGGGCCAAAACTGCAATATGAGGTTATATATAATTATAGTCCTGATTCCAAAGCCCTTGTTATTTTTATTTGTTCCCATATATTTCCATCAGGATATTATGATTTAGAAACTTATCTCTTATTTACATGAATGGCTAGTGAATAGATAAGATAGTTGTTGTGCATGTATCATCTTGTTCTGCCTCATAAATTGAGGGAAAAAGAGGAAGGAAGAAAAAAAAATGAATGGTACCAGGAGCAAACAGTGTGAAAATATTGAGTGGAAATAAAAAATGATCAGACCTAAATACCCAACCCAAAGTCAACAGACAATAGAATCAAGAGACCCAACTTACAGCAAGCTATACACAAAAGGGACCTGGTATACTACCAGTCCAGGTAGCTAAGGGTGTATGTAGGGGATGCATGCTGGGAACAGGGATAAAGGGAGGTCAATACTGGTGGTGGGAATTGTCCTGATTCACTGTCACTATGTACTTTAACTATAATTCTGAAAGATTTGTAATTCACACTGGTCTCAATAAAAAGAATTTTAAAAATAGTTCTTGTTAAGTGCTAAAGATGAGTTTATGATAGTGGTCCTCAAACTACGGCCCACGGGCCACATATTGTGTTTGTTCCTGTTTTGTTTCTTTACATCAAAATAAGATGTATGCAGTGTGCATAGGAATTTGTTAGTAATTTTTGTTTTTACTATAGTCTGGTCCTCCAGTGGTCTGAGGGACAGTGAACTGGGCCCCTGTTTAAAAAGTTTGAGGACACCTGGTTTATGATAAGGACTCTTTAAAGTATAAATAGACATATATAATTCAAGCCTTTAATAATGATAAGCCTTTTGTTTCTAATTTTTCTTAAAATCCTTCCGTTACATTTTTAATTTAAATTAATATATTTACACATGCTTTATTTGAATTATTAAAGTATCTTTTTTCTTCATTTCTCCTGTTTTCTAATGCATATATACTATCCCTATAAACACAGAGTATAACAAAGCTTTCTGGTCAAAGAAGAGCAATCAGGCAGAGATTGAATCTAGTATTTATACCTTAATTCACCAAATTGTAATATAAATGTATGAATATCACTTGGCCTCAGGGTGCAGTTCTACCAGGCTTTCTCTGTTAATTTCACTATTTGATAAAGAGTCAAAAATGTCTTATCTCAGATGGGTCTACAGGGATTTGTCTTCCACTTCATTTTGGCTTGAAGATATAGTTCTTTTCACTGCCATCATTAGCACCTGCTTATGATGAAAAATTTAAGGTTAGAAATAAATGATTTGCTCTTTTTATTCCCTTTTTGCTTTTATTTTCTCTAAGAAAAGGAAGTAAATTTTCATCAAGATTTTTAAAAAGTATGGAACCTGTGCCTATGGAACCGATCAGCCTATGCTAATGGGAGTCAATTCATAAATCAAACAAAATTAATTAAATGAATGTTAATACTGCTAACAATTTTGCAAAGACTGAATGAATTGATAAAGTCCAGTGAAAAATGTAGCAGTGTTTCCACACATACATCAATAAAAACCATGCGATCCCACAGAAAAAATTATTGTTGTTTAAAATAATAATTAAATCAACCCTAAAATAAAGTAATAGAAGAATATTCTACTGCTTGAGAATTTTAAGCAGTCTTAGAATAGTGAATGAAAACATTAAATCTCATTATTTGAAAATTCATGACAAAAATCTACAGGCTTTATTATTTTAATTTTACATACTCTGGACCAGAATGAATTAGATTTTAGAAATACATGAATTGGCATTTGAACATTTCAACACTATAGAGTAAGCAAGATTCTCCTTTAATCCCAGAGAAGACAATCATTCTGAGTTTGTGCATTTTCTCCTAGTCTCTTTTTTGCTCCTTATCTCAACTGATTGTGTCCTGTGCCTTTTTGACTGAAAATACAAGTATGATTTATAGCAATAACATTGATTATTAGGTGTGGTTACAAAATTAGTATCATTATTTTAAAGTCACATCTTGTATAATTCGTTTTTGTAATTCTGTTTAGTATGTCCCCGGGCCTTCCAGTACTTAAAAAGAAAAACACAACAGGGGAATAACTCCTGAGGCAGCACTCAGATGGCAGGAATTCTACAATCATTTATTAAATTGGCCTCCTAAATCCTGAGTGGATTTACTAAAATGGAATTTCAAAGGACACTACAATGTATTGAATACCACTTTACTTAAAATAAAACGAGTTCAGAAAATTAGATCTACTGGGATTCCTTTGGGAAGACTCCTTTTTTACCCACTTCTCTTCACCTCCTCTTTCTCTTAATATCTTGCAGAGAATGGGAAGAATAATTAGATATAAAAACTAAAAAAAATATCCAAACCTTTGTTCTTGCTTACTTGACCTAATTCGATTGACTTTTTTTGTGATCTTATTGGTCAGAGAGTTATTATTTGGATTTATGAGCAGTCCCATGGTAGACTTAGATATAGTAGTCATGAAATAATGTATGTCTTAAAAATGTGGTGTAGTATGAAAGAACAGCCTTGCCAAGATTTTTGTAATAAGAATTCACATGGTCAGAAAACAGTCCATTATTTTTGTGGAATTGAATAAGAATTTTATCACAGTAGAAAAATTTGTACACTATAATAAAATATCTATGTACTACTTTGTGTAGTGTGCAATGTTTTTTAAGTAACATGGAGAATGGTGATATATGATTTAGCACATTGGACTTAATAATACTATTTAATAATAATTTATACTTAATAATAATAATGGAAAGATTATGAAACCATCCTGTCTTTGAATTCCCTTATTTGTGCACTGAAAATAATAGTAATAACCACCTTCTTAGATTTGGGTGACTATTGAATGAAGTGATATTAGGAAAATCTTATAATAGCACTGAACACATCAAAGAACAGTGTGTTTGATATTTAATATTATTAAAAGTGCTAAATAAATCTTCTAAACTCATGTCCATATATCTTCACTGTTAATGAAGGTGTTTTGAGGGATCGAAAGTTTACCATGGTGGCTGGAGCAATAGCACAGGGTTAGGGCTTTTGCCTTGCATGCAGCTGACCTAGGATGGACTGTGGTTTGACCCCCTGGCATCCCATATGGTCCCCCAAGCCAGGAGCAGCTTCTGAGCGCATAGCCAAGAGTAACCCCTGCGTGTCACAGGGTGTGGCTCCTCCCCAAAAAAGAAAACAAAACAAAACAAAACAAAATGTTACCATGAAATATAATTATTAAAGAATCATCATATATAATCAGAGAGTAACAGTTTGTGCAATATGCCACTTATATATTCTTATTAGATACAGTTGAGAGATAAGAAACAAAACTTTATGAAGTTAAACTGTATCATGAGAAAGGGAGATGCAAATAAATTATATCTGGAAAAGATAGAGGATGTATCTTTAACAGAGATCAAGGTTTTGATCTTGTTTAACTTGAATCTAAAGTATCTGATAAGTTCAAATCTTACTTCCCAAAATGTCTTATCTTTTAGGATTAAGAATGATTGACTCTAAAGAAATCCTAAAGGTAGAAGAACTTTTCTCAAAGATAAGAATTAGCTTCTTTGGAGGACTAGGTACTTTCCTAGTTAAACTTTAGCTGTTCATAAAAGTTGTCCTCTACACTCTATGGTTATTCATGACAATTTATTTTCTAAAGGTATCTGTAATTATTCACTGTGACATATAGGGGAAAAAAAGAAATATGCCGCTGTTTTCACATTTGAAAGGTACTTGATTCTTTTATTTCTTTAATCAATAATCTATGTGTTATACCTGTGTGATGATTCTGCATGAATCTGTTTATAAACTTCATATTTATTTTTTATTTTAAATTACTGGGTTAGGAGAAAGATAACTGAAATGTACCTACTGTCTATGCTGCTACAGTGGACATTAAATCTTAGATCATCTTTATCATAACAAAATATTTTTCAAGGTAATATTATTTCCAATTAAAAGAAAATAAGACCGATATCTACATAAAATAAACTCAAAGAACTAGAAAGAAATAAAATTTCTTGATTTGAGCATAGGTCTGATGCCAAGATACATGGTCTTGCTGATAAAAAGAAATCATCTGTGAAGTATGTATACTTTAGATGTTCTTAAGTTGCTACATCATGAAAATAACCATAATGAATAGAGAGGTGTAATTTGTTTCTGGAGCTACTTCCTTCCATCATTCCCATCATCATCCTTCCTAATCATACACTTTGATTTCCATTTTTCTCATTCTGTCTAAATTACTCAAATCCAAATATAGTACTTGTTCAAAACTGATTACCTAGGTCTCATTCGGTCAAGATCGTGCTTACTAAATAGAGGTAACCTAATAGACTACTTTATAGTAAATGTATTATCTCAAATTGCAGTGATGTATTTCTGGCTTTTACATCTATCTTATGTAGCTGATTCAAACACATCAGGACTCTTTACTACTGAGAACCTAAGCATAATTTTTAAATGGACATTAAAAAATAGAACTTATATATTTCCCATAAATAATTTCTACAATAACCATGGTACTGTCTCATTTTAAATCTGTTTGAGCCAATAACAAGCTTTCAGTTGTAATATATTAAGGTTAAACATTGATGGCACCTTTGTAAAGGTAACCTTTAGCAATTCTTCCTTTATTCATGTCCCCCTTTATTCGATACTATTTGTAAATATCATTCAATAGCATTAGCTAATTGGTATGTTTGCAAGTAAAGTCTGATGATTTCGCTAACTTCTCTTAACATCAGTGCCTTTGCATGGCTGCAGTGAAGCAGGGTTTCATTATCAAAGTCAAAAATTTCTGAATTAACTTTGTTGCTCAAGTTCTTGTTATTTAATAGCAATGTGAATAAAAGTACATTGTTATGCACCAGTTTGTTTTCTTATCTCTAAGAAAAATTTTATTAATAGTTATGAAGATTCAATAAAACACTTCATAAAAACTTGATATATTAGGTCAATTTAGTATCTCAGTAAAATACTTTATATAAAATTGTGCACACAACGATTTATTATCCTTTTATCTTAAAAACGTTTAAAATTGTCAAAACTAAGAAGCATCAAATATCTGGATACAAAGCTTCCACAAAATAGGGGAAATTATTTGCATGATAGCCATTGGATAAGAGGTTAATATCTAAATTATATGAAGCATATTAAAGAGCTTAATAAGAAATTATGATCCACATCAGGGGTTACAAAATCATCAGGGAGATGCAAAGCAAAATAATAATGAGACACCTTTTCACACCAAAGATACTGGCACATATCAAGAAGGATAAGAAAAACTAGAGCTGGGGTGAATGCAGGAAGAAAGGTGGTGGGAATGTCGAGTTGTCTAGCTTTTCTGGAAAACAGTATGAACATTCCTCCAAGGTCAATCACCTCGAGGAGAATACAACCTCTTCTTTAAGTTTAAGAATGACTCCTTTTTGACTAGAAGAACAAGTTTCACCCCAGATCAGTATGAACCTCAAAAATCACAGCCATGAGACCAGCAGCAAACAGGCTGCTCTTTGACTCAGGAAAGCCATTTCACCCCAGATCAGTGAGCATAACTACTATGCTTCATTGTGCAGCTGTGCATTACTTCTAGTCAATAAGTCCTACTGTAACATATAAAAAACACCACCACGCTAAAAATATCACAATGGGAAAGCAACATAGACCCCATTAAGTTTAGTGAAAAAAGGTTGATCTGAATACCCAACTAGTATCAGCCACCTATATAGTCTTTCTGATAAGAAGTTTAGAGAAGAAATGTTGAGGATGTTCAAAAACCAAAAAAAATCATGGATTAGTCCGCCAATAAGACTCAAGAGCATATGAGAGTAGAAATGAAAAAACTTTAAACAGAAATAACAGCACTGAAAAACTTGGTAAGTGAAATGAAAAACTCATTGGAAGACCTCACCATCAGAATAACAGCTGCTGAGGACAGAATCAGTGAGCTCAAAGATAAGCAGTGTAACACCTCCATATAACAGAAGTTGGAAAAGAATTTTAAAATAAATGAATTGGGGGCCCGGGAGATAGCATGGAGGTAAGGTGTTTGCTTTTCATGCAAAAGGTCATCTGTTCGAATTCCGGTGCCCCATATGGTCCCCCGTGCCTGCCAGGAGCAATTTCTGAGCATGGAGCCAGGAGTAACCTCTGAGCACTGCCGGGTGTGAACCCCCCCCCCAAAAAAAACAAAAAAAAATGAATTGAAGATGAGAAAAACATCCTCAAAATAAGTTAATAGATATCAATATGATATTCAGCTATAACCCTAGAAACACAAAAGCATAACATAAATATGCCTTTGCACACCTATGTTTATTGCAGCACTATTTACAATACCCAGAATCTGGAAACAACCAGATGCTCGACAACAGATGAGTGCCTAAAGAAACTTTGGTACATATACACAATGGAATATTATGTAGCTTCCAGGAAAAATGAAGTAATGAAATTTTCCTATACGTCAATTGACATGGAAACTATTATGCTGAGTGAAATAAGTCAGAGGGAGAGAGATAAGACACAGAATAGTCTCACTCATCTATTAAATTTAAGAAAAATAAAATACATAATTGTAAAAATAAACAAAGACAGTAGAGATGAGACCTGAAATGACTGGCCCATATATGAAGATTACCACATGGAGTGATGATTTCAGTTACAGAAATAATTACACTGACAACTATCATGACATTGGTAGTGAGTCAGAGAAATAAAATAACTGTCTTGAATACTGGCAAGGGGTGGGGTAAGAGGGAGATGAAGGTCATTGGTGATGGGAATGTTGCACCAATGACTGTGCAACATTCAAAGGGGGCTGTTGTTTTTTTCTTGATAACTAAAACCCAACTACAAACATGATTTTAATTATGGTGCTTAAATAAATATATTTTAAATAAAGAACTTTGGGATGCATTAACATAAAAAAAAAACCATAAGAAACATTGGGGTCCCAGAAAGACAGGGATAAAAACCCTTTGAAGAAATAAGAGTAAATGCATCATTGTTGAAAAGTTCCCAGTGCTGAAGAGTACATGTGTGCACATGCTGATGCCTGAAGAGTACCGTCTAAAAGATATTCATAGAAAATCACCTGAAGGCACATAATAATCACAATGATGAGAACTATAGAGACAGAACACTGAAAACAATGGAACCAAAAAGGGAAATTACATACAAAGAAGGAAACTTAAAATTTATAGCAGATTTATCACAAGCAACCTTCCAAGCATGAGGACATTGATGGGACATAGAGGGAAAAAAACAACAACAAATTGAATTACTAAAAATAATTCACACACCTAGACTCTCATTCAGGATTGAAAGAAGGATATGCAACCTTTGCAGAATAAGCAAACAAACAGACAATGGGAACTTTGTAACCTCAAATTAAAATTAAACTGAGAACTAAGTTCTCTATTTGATTTATTTATTTGGCTTGAGCACATCCAGTGATGCTCAGGGGTTACTCCTGGCTATGCTCTCAAAAATTGCTCCTGGCTGGGGCCCAGGAGATAGCATGGAGGTAAGGCATTTGCCTTTCATGCAAAAGATTATCGGTTCGAATCCCGGTGCCCCAGATGGTCCCCCGTGCCTGCCAGGAGCAATTTCTGAGCATGGAGCCAGGAGTAACCTCTGAGCACTGCCGGGTTGACCCAAAAACCAAAAAAAAAAAATTTTTTTTTGCTCCTGGCTTGGGGGACCATATGGGACGCCAGGGGATCAAATTGCAGTCTATCCTAGGTTAGCACGTGCAGGGCAGTTGCCCTACCACTTGCACCACTGCTCTGGCACCTGAAGTGTCTATTTTAAAGCAAGACAAATCCCACAAACACAACAACACAACAAACTCTACAATAAGTTGTCATAAAGTTCTACAAAATTAATTTCATTCAATATCAATGCATCAATTAAAAGACATAGAGTGGTATTATGGATCAGAATTTAATTCAATTTTTTCTTGCCAGCTAGGCATACATTTGAATAGTCAGAATAAATAGAAAATTAAAGGTTTCAGGAAATCCTTCAAGCAAACTCCCTTAAAATGTCTGAGGTGGCCATACTAACATCATATAATATACTCTTTAGATTTAAAAAGATAATAAGAGACATAATGATCAAGGGATATGTACATCAAAAATGAGTCATCCAGGGGCCGGAGAGATAGCACAGCCGTGTTTGCCTTTGCAAGCAGCCGATCACAGAACCTAAGGTGGTTGGTTCAAATCCCAGTGTCCTATGTGGTCCCCTGTGCCTGACAGGAGCGATTTCTGAGTAGATAAGCCAGGAGTAACCCTGAGTGCCACCGGGTGCCCCCCCCCCAAAAAAACGACTCATACTTCAAAACATATATTTACCTAATGATGGGTCAAACATACTTAAAAAAACTGCCAATAGTTTGGAAGAAAGATATCAATAGCAGTAAGGTAGCATTTGGAAATTTCAGCACTGCTCTGTCACTTTTTAACAGATCAATAGGGCAAAATCTCAATAAGGATATACTGGTTCTGAAGGAAATTATGGAAGATGATATCTTAGTAGATATTTAAAGTAGATGCTCTTAGTAAATAATCTCTTTCATTCCCTAAAAGCTGAATAAACATTCTTCTCCAAATAACATGGACATTCTCCAAGATATATCACATGCTGGGCCACAAAATACACCTCCACAAAATCAGAGGACAGAAACGGTATCAACTGTCTTCTCAAATCAAGAAATTAAAATTGAAATTTAGAACCGAATTATAAACAGAAACAGAGAACTAACTTTAACACCTGGAAATTAAATAGCTCCCTACTAAATAACCATTGAGTCAGAGGGGAATCTAAGAGGATATCAAAAGATTCACAGAAACAAATGATAATGAAAGCATGAATTATCAGAGTTTGTAGACAAAGCAAAAGGGATATTATTAGGAAAATTTATAACTTTGCCAGAATTCATCAGGATGGAAGAAAGCGCCTACGTAAATGACTTAATGGCACAGCTTAAGTAATTGGAAAATGAACTAACTAAACTAAAAGCAGTCAGGCAGAAAGGAATAATAAAACATATGGCAGAAGTTAATGAACTGGAAACCCAAAAAATAATCCAAATGATCAATGAAAGCAAGTGTTGGTTCTTTGGAAAAAAAAAAAAAAACAAGATCAATAAACCATTTGCTAGACTCACTGAAAAGTAGGGAGAAAAGCTTAATAAACAGAATCAGAAATAAGAGGAGGATTTTGCAACAGATACTACAAAAATTCAAAGAGTAATCAGAGATTACCTTGTGATTCTTTATGCCACAAAAAGAACCTTGAAGAAATTAATAAATTATTGAATTTACATAACTTCTAAGATGACCTGGAAATCTGAATATACCTATCACTATTGAGGAAACTGAAATGGTAATCAAAAGACTTCCCAAAAACAGTAACTCAGGTTCAGGTGGATTTACTATTGACTTCTTTCAAACCTTCAAGGAGGACCTACTTCCAATTATTTTTATACTCCTCAAGGAAATTGATAAAACAGAATATTTTATGAAGCTAAAATTACCCTGATATCAAATGAAGAAAGTGACACTAAAAACGTTAGAATCACAGGCCAATATATCCTTGATGAACATTGATGCAAAGATCTTTAACAAAATACTAGCAAATAAAATCCAACACTTATCAAGAAGTTTATGCTATATACACTATAACCAAGTATAACTTGTCCCAGAAATGCAAGGATGGTTTAACGGAAACAATTTAATCAACATAAAACAACAAATCAAAGGAAAAAATAAAAATTATGTGATTATAATACTAAAGGCAGAGAAATTATTTGACAAGGTCCAGAACCCATAAATGACACAAACTTTCATTAATCTGGAAGTTGAAGGAACTTTCCTTAATTTAGTTAAATCTATTGACCACATGCCCAAGTAAACATTATACTAAATGGGAACCAATTATAAGCCTGTCATCTACAGTTTGACAGAAGACAAGTTTTCCCACTCTTGCCACTTTTATTAAATATAGTACTAGAAGTAATTGCCATAGCAATTAGAACAAGAAAAAACATTTCAAGGGGATTAAGACACTAACTGAAGAAGTCAAGCTTTTACTGATTGTAACTGACATGATATGATACTATATTTAGAAAACCCTAGAGACTGCAAAATTCTTCTAGAAAATTGTTTCTAGATTTGTATGGTTAGGTAGAAATCTAAAAAATCACTACTCAACAATGCATGACCTTTTATATAAAGATAATGAAAGAGAAGAAATAGATATTTAAAAATGCCCACACTCGTTGAGTGTGAGAAAGTGAGGTATGTTGGATTCAACTTAACTAAAGAAGTGAATGACAATTACAAAAAACCTACAAAAACTTCTTCAAGAAACAAGAGGACAAAGTAAATGGAAACAAACTTTACTCGGGAAGGTATGGGTTGATTAATATCACTAAAGTGGCAATACATTCCAAAGTGTTGTACAGATTTAATAAAATCCATATAAGGATTTCCATGGCATTTTTTCAAATATGTCAAAATCTCTTTAAATTCACATAAAGCAATAAATGTCCATGTAAGCATTTTACTCAATGGGGAACAAATAAGTCTTCCTCTAAAATACACCATAAGCTAAGTGTGTTCACTCTCACCACTTTTCTTCAATATAGTACCAAAAGTATTTGCCATAGCAATTAGGCAAGAAAAATATCAAGGGCATCCTGATTGAAAGAAGTCAAACTCTCACTGTGTGCAGATGACATAATACTATATTTAGAAAATCCTAAAGACTACCAAAAGCCTCTAGAAACAATATATTTGTATAGTAAAGTGGAAAACCACAAAACTACAAGAGAAAAATCTGTGGCTTTTCTTTAAACAAGTAATGAAAGAGAAGAAAGATATATTAAAGAAATAACAATACCATTCACAACTGTGTTTCAAAAAAAATCAAGGATCTTGGAGTAAATTTAACTAAAGATGTGAAAAACTTATACAGAGAAAACTACAAAATATTACTTTAAGAAATTAAAGAAGACACACTGAAATGGAATTACTCTGCTCATGTATTGGGGGGATTAACATAATTAAAATGGTAATACCTCCCAAAGTACTGTACAGATTTAATACATAGATAATATACTCCTGAAATTCATATGGAATAATAAACCCCTATGATTAGTTAAAACAATCCTTGAGGAAAGGAAAATAGGAGATCTCACTTTTTCAACTTCCAACTGTATTATAAAGCAGTAGTTATTAAAACAGCATTCTCAGATCAATAGAATATATTTAAATATTCTGAGACTCACCTAAGGTATAAGGATCAATATATCTTTGCTAAAGAGGAAAGATATATAAAGTACTTCAAGAAAAGTCTGTTCGATAAATTGTTTGAGAAAACTTGTCAACTAGATGCAAAAAGAGAAACTCAGACCTCTCTTTATGTCCTGCACAAAAGTGTCAAAGGCCTGAGCCATATAGTACATAGAGGAAAACATAGGCAAAATACTATTAAATCTAAAAGCATTTTGGCCAACCATGTGGAAGCAAAGGTAAACAAATGGGAATACATTAAAGTAAGAAGCTCCTACACCACAAAGGAAATGAGGTTTTAGATATATGACTGCCTACAGAATGGGAGAAACAATTTAATACCCATCAGATAATGTAGATATACAAGGTACTGATAGAACTTACCAAGAAAATAAAATTCATTCAAAAATGGGGAGAAGAAATGAACAGATAGTTTTCCAAAGAAGAAATACAAATTACCAAAAGATGCATGAAAAAAATGCTCGACATCATTCATGGCCCAAAAACAAAAAGAAAAAGCAAGTAGATATTAATATAGGATATATATTATATTTAATAACTCTATGAGCTAAAAACAGCAAGTCTCTCCTTACAAAATATCCATAACAATAAAATAAATATGTCAATGAAAACTAGCTAGGGATGTATCACCCACAATCAGTGATAAATCTAAAATTAAAAAATGTATGTTGAAAATTGCCAAGTATACACCCTCCAGCTCCATAGACTCACTTTGTTTTTGAAGTGTAAACAAAGCTTTGAAAAACTCTGGGTACACCGACAATGCAGATGAAAGTTGGCAGTCTTGGAATAAGACTGTGCCAAGTCCCCTTCATTCTCTATAGTCACACCTGCTTCTCCCATCACACACAATTACTGCTTCACCAATGACCATGCTTCACCCCTCCTCTACTGACTTTCTGCAAAGATACGAATCTCGCCAACATTCCAGATACACTGATATTTGGGCTGATATAACCAGGGCGTTTTTTAAATGAGTGCAGGAACCCTTTCCTCTGTCCGACCTTCTTATATTTCTGGAAGCCTTGGCAGCTGAAAATTTACTCTACAAAGGCTGCAGTATCATCATGGTTCTTGGAATTCCTGGACTGCATGTAGCTCCATTTTTAATGCTTTCGTACCTTTAGGAACACAATTCAGGAGCCAATGTTTCTCTGAAACTACCTAATGTTCAAAAACAGATGTAATAACAGAATGGTCAACTAGCAACAAGAGCTCACTAAACCATCTGACAATAACTTCATGATCTTATTAGAAATACAATAAATTTTGCAAATTTGTTATAATCTACTTTTTTTTGTTTTTGGTTTTCTTTCCTTTTCTTTCTTCTTTCATTTTCTTTCTTTCTTTTCCTTTTTTCATTCTTCCTTCCTTCTTCCTTCCTTTTCTCTCTCTCTTTCTCCCCTCCTTCCTTCCTTCTTTCCTTCTTCTTTTCTTTCTTTCTTTCTTTCTTTCTCTCTTTCTTTCCTCCCTATCTCCTTCCCTACTTCCTTCCTTCCTTCCTTCCTTCCTTCCTTCCTTCCTTCCTTCCTTCCTTCCTTCCTCTCTTCCTTCTTTCCTTCCTTCCTTGCTTTCTTTTTGATTATTGGGCCACTCCTGGTGACGCTCAGGAGTTATTCCTGGCTCTGTGCTCAGAAATTGTTCCTGGCAAGCTGGGGGATCACGTGGAGTGCCAGGAATAGAACCTGGGCTGGTTGTGAGTAAGACAAGTGCCCTACCCGCTGTACTATCCCTTTACCCTCTAGCCCCTTTGCTATTTTTGTTTTTCAATAATCTCTCCCATTTACCTGGAAACAAATATAATTATATTGACTATTTGATACATACACTTTAAATAAAGTAAGTTAATTTTTGAAAAAGTAAGTTGAGATTAGCTATTGATATTTAAAAATAATCCACACTTTATTATTTTATTCATATATATTTTATTTTATGCATGCTTACATATTTTTATAAATAAGTTAATGTAACAAAGAAAGTACACCTATATGATATTTCATTTGGTAATTTGAGTTTTTATAAAGTAGAAATAAAAAGTTAACACAATTTGGAGAATGTTAATTTATGAAGTAGTGTAGCTTTGTGGGTGGGGAGGTGGGTGACAAACGGCGGCGCTCAGGAGTTACTTCAATTTGTGCACTCAGAAATCACTCCAGGCAGGCTCAGGGACCAATTTGGTTGCTGAGGATCAAACCCGGGTCCAGTCTGCGACAAAAAGGGCAAACATCCTACTGCCATTCTATTGCTCCAGCCCACAGTAGTGTAGCTTTTGAGTAGAGGTAAATAAGTGAAAAAGTATTGTTATTGCTTATATTCCTTTTCCTAAGAAAGTATTCCCTTTATTTCTAAAAATAATAGATCTTTACAAAGAAAGCTACAATATCATCACACTATTGATTACATTATTGAAATTAATTCTGTGAGCCATAACAGGGCACAGAAGCAAGAGGAAAAAATTAGTACTGTGATGTTTTTATTAAGTGTTTGAGGGCCTTAGTGGCAGAAATTACAAGCACAATCATTGGTCCTAGTTTCACAGACCATTAAGCAAACAACCTGTTTCTGTTTGGACTATTTTATTTGATTCAGATAAAATAAAGGACTTTTATGATGAGAAATTCATGAAGAAAAAATTTGACTTATTAATATGCTTCCATTTAATCATTCAAACTTTCATGTGAAAATATAGCTATTTATTTCAAATGTTGGCATTTACAGAGAAATATTGGGCATCCTTAAGATTCACAAATGTTCCCATAGCCCTCTGTAGTTTCTGGGTGATCAGAGAGTGCAATCTTCACTAGGATTCTTAGTTAAAGGTTTATAAGGGTAAATCTAAAATGGAAAGTGTAGTGTGAACTCCATTTACTTTTAATGCTTGACTTGCTTTGGTGGATTGCAATTCTCAGAATGTCAAGGACTAAAGGAAATAGTAATACTGTCTTCAATATAACTAAAGATTAGACTGTCAGTGGTTATTTCTCATACATGTATAATACTAGGAATTGGATGGATTGATTAACTAAATAGCTAATAAAATTTTGCTAGAGACAAAAATGAATAGTAACTTCTTGTAACTAGCACAAGAATGAGTATTTAACTTTTGATATTCTTGGTGAGTGATCAAAAGACAGACAAAATTCAAGGTAAAGAAGATTATGTCCATAAAAAGGCCTACATTTTTTGTGGAAGAAGAGTTTAAAAAGTTTAATAATCCTTATAAAGATTGTAATTTTAGATATGTTAAGAATTCATCCTCACTGACACATTCTAATTACCTGCCAACAGTGACACTTACAAGGAGATATAGAGAAAATACTATAAACATCACAGAAATTTATAATATCATGCAACTATATAATTAACTAACTTGCTTTTAATGTGGTTCAATAATTTAAGGTAAATAATCTCTCTAAATAAAGAACAACTGGCAATTTTATAATTTGTACTTAATTTTTCTTAAGAATTAAGTGTTTTCAAGGCAGGTATGACAGTGAATGATGAGAATGAGGGGAAAATGATCAGTCAGAACAATTTTGAGGGGCCAAATATAGAATATAAGCATTTTATTATCCTTACCAAGGAGAAGAAAAATGGTTTATAGGGTTTTAACCATTTTAAAACTACTAATGTGGTCATCTGGGAACAAAAGAGAGTGAATGTAGGAGAATCATAATCTGATTAGGACAAGAAAGAGAATGGGGATAGGTCTTTCGATCTCATCAAAATATTATTTGTGGGGCCTGAGCAGTGGCACAAGCGGTAGGGTGTTTGCCTTGCATGCACAAATATAGGATAGATCGCGGTTCGATCCCCTGGCGTCCCACATGTTCACCCAAGCCGGGAGCAATTTCTGAGTACATAGCCAGGAGTAACCCCTGAGCATCATTGGGTGTGGCCCAAAAAGCAATAAGTAAATAAATAATTAAAATTATTTATGTGCTCCAGATGCAATACAATCTTGTGTTTTATTTTGTTTTGTTTTAATGGAAACTCATGCAAACTCAGGGAAGTTTTGCATTTACTTAGTATACTATATGGAGACCATTGTTACATATCTGCATCATAGACAAATAATTTGTAATAAAATACAATCAATATAAACTTTGATCAGTGTTTAGGTATATTATGATGATAATTACTGAGATTTGTGTTGAAAATGTATTGTTTTCTGCCTTCTCTTTAGAACTGTTAACTGTTTTCGACTTTTGCCACCAGGCCTGCCTCTTAAATAAATAAAAAAAAAACCTATTCGATTTTGTTCATTTTCATGATATATTTCACGCTGAGCCATTGATTAGTTCTATTTTTGTAGTCTTTATCTTCCAGGACAACCTTAGTCTCTCATTTTTCTAAAATACTTTCTTTTTTAAATTTTAAATACCAAAATTACAAAGTTGTTCCATTAACCTTTCACTATGCAAACTGTGTTTATCACTCTTGGTAGCTAACTTCTTACCATAGCTTAATACTACTGATCCTTATATTTATTATTATTATTATTATTATTATTAAAACACTATTATTTTCTTACAACCCACAAATGAGTGAGACTATTCTGTTTTCCCCTGTCCCTCTAACTGAATTCACTCAGCATAATAATCTCCATATCCATCGATATAAAAGCAAATTTTATTATTTCTTTTTTTCCTTTTTTGGGGGGCTGAGTTTGGGCCATACCTGGGGGCGTTTAGGGGTTTCTCCTGACTATCTGCTAAGAAATAGCTCCTGGCAGACATGGGGTACCATATGGGACACCAAGATTTGAACCAACCACCTTAGGTCCTGGGTCGACTGCTTGCAAGGAAACACCGCTGTGCTATCTCTCCAACCCTTATTATTTCATTTTTACTAACTGTTGTGTAATATTCCATTATGTAGATATACCATAGATTCTTTAGTCACTCATCTGTTCTCAGACATTTAGATAATCTACAGATTCAAATTATTGTAAATAGTGCTGAGACAAACATAAGAATGCATAGGACATTTCTGCATGGTGTTTTGGGGTTCCTAGGATGTATCCCTCAGAGTGGTATTGCTGGATCATATGGAAATTCAATTTATAGTTTTTCTAGGAATATTCATAAAGTTTTCAAAAAAAGACTGGATTAGTCTACATTTCCACCAACAGTAAATGAGAGTACATTTCTCTCTGCATTCATGCCAACATTGTTTGTTCTTGTTCTTTGTGATGTGTATTAGCCACTGTGGTGTGAGATTATATTTTGTTTTGATTTTTATTTTTCTGATGATAAATGATATGGTACATTTTTATGTTCCTTTTGACTAGCTGTATTTTTTTAAAGAAATGTCTGTTCACAACTTCCTGTTTTTGAATGGGGTTACATGCTTTATTTCTTCTTGGTAAGTTCTATCCATGCCTTGTATAATCATCTGATAACCCCTTATCAGATGAATATTGAGTGAATAGTTTCTCCTGATCATTAGATTGTCTTTGTATGTTAGTTAATATTTCCTTTAAAGTGCAGATATTTCTCAGTATAATATAGTTCCATTAGTTTATTTTTGCTTCCACTTTCTTAGACAGTGGTGTTTCATCTTTGAAGATGCCTATTGCTTCATTGTCATAGAGAGTTCTGCCTACCATATATTTTTCTCTATGTACCTTATGTTTTCAAGTCTGATATCAAGGTCTTTAATCTATTTTTATTTGACCTTTGTGCACAGTGCTAAAGAGAGGTCTGAGTTCACATTTTTTGCATATTTTGACCTGTTTTCCCAAGACACTTGTTGAAGAGGCTTACCTTGCTCAATTTTATATATCTTGCTCTTTCATCAAAGATGAATTGTACATCCAGAAATCAGTCTCAGAAAATTCAAGTCTATTCCAAAGATTTGTGGGTCAGACTTTATTCCAGCACTCTGCTGCACTAATGACTACTATTTAATAATATGGTTTGAAGTTAAAAAACATCAAGCCTCTCATCTCCTTTTTCCCAAGAATTGCTTTAGATATTAATAGATATTTATTATACCATAAAATTTTCAGAAGTGTTTTATCTGGCATTTTTGAAAATGACATGAGTGTCTTTATAAAGTTTTCAGTAAATATGTACAATGCTTTGGGAAGTATTTCAATTTTAATGATGTTAATACTCACAATTCATGAAAAGGGTATGTGTCTCCATTTCCTGTGTCCTCTTACAATTCTTGTAGTGTTGTGTAAGGTTTATTTTTTTTATATAGGTCTTTTATCTCCTTAGTTAATTTGACTCTAAGGTACTTGATCTTCTGAGGCACAATTGTAAAGGGGATTGTTTTTTAATGTCTCTTTCTTCCCTTTCATTCTTTTTATATAGAAAAGCCATGGATTATTGTATACTAGTTTTGTAGACTGCCATTAATATATAAATATATTATTTCTAAAAGATTTTTGGTAGAGTTTTATAATTTTTGAAGTATAGTATCATATTTTCTGAAAAATAAGATGGTTTGACTTCATTTGCCTATTTATCTAAATAGACATATTTAGAAAATATGGATATATTTTTTGCCTGGTTGCTACATCAAGTAGTACATTACTATATTGAATAGAATTGGTGAGAATGAACAGCCTTGTCTCATGTTATATATTAGAGAAAAGGCTTTTAGTTTATCCCCATTGAGTATAATGTTTGCCATAAGCTTGTGGTAAATGGTCTTGACTATACTGAGTAAAGTTCCTTCAATCCACCACTTGTTGAGGTTTTATTACTAACAGGTGTTGGACTTTGTCAAATGCTTTCTCTGAATCTATTTCTATGATCATATGATATTTTTCCTTTTATTTACATGGTGTATTATATTTATTAACTCAAATTTATTAAACCATCCTTGAATTTTTTTGTATAAATCCTACTTGGTCATACAGTTTTGTTCCTGGCCCTCTGGGACCCCAGTAATTCTTATGTTGTTTCTGTTAATATAGCTCAAATTTCTATTGCTGTCTTTTCTATTAATTTGAGGATATTTTTCATCTGCGTTGTCTTTTTTTTAAGTCTCTTTTCCAGTTTCTTCTGCTGAATGGAGGTGTTACATAGTTCATATTCCACCTCACTGATTCTTTCTTCAGCAGCTATTTCTCTGCTGGTGAGGCTTTCCAATGATGTTTTTCATTTCATCTACCAGGACTTGCTATTTCTGTTGGAAGTTTGCTCATTTCTAATCTCATGTCCTCTTGATTCTTACTGGCTGTATGTTCCATAGATTCTTTTCAGTTCTTAACATTTCTTCTTTAAAGTCCCAATAAGGGAGATTAGGTCTTCAGAACTAGAATCTTCAGTCACAAGATGTGGTGGAGCTCTGTGTTATGTTCCCATTGTGACCTTTGTAGTGTAGTGCTGTTTTTTAGGTGTTGTGATGGGGCTTTTTGACTAGAACAGAGGTGGTGAACATGCGGCTCTCGAGCTGCATGCGGCTCCCGGCCAAAATGAATGCGGCTCTTGCCTCTTATCATTATTCTGTATGCTGTGGCTCTTTGCCAAGTTTGGATTTTGTTCTGCTGCTTCTGAGGAGGGACTTCTGAGGAGAGATCTCCGACTACATAGTCCCACCACCAAGCAGCGTCATCCTGTCTCCTATCCCTCGGAAACAACTGCATGGTCCAGCTAGAGGGGGCACCCATGTGTCACATGTTGGGTCACATCTTGCCTTTAGTTCTTAGTGTGGAGGACGCAGCACACTCTCACCATCGCTGCAGGATTTTGACCCTCACTAAAAATGGCAAAATGCAATATGTGTTTAATAGATTATTGTTAGGATTAGATGCTTTTGTGTGAGTGTCTGTCTGTTTTGGCAGGTCACTGCGTGGTGTGGCTCTCTGACTCTCACAGTTTAAAATTTTGGCTCTTTGTGTAGAAAGTTCGCCACCCCTGGACTAGAAGAAATAAATGGCCAAATAACAAAGTGGAGTCAGTGCCCTTGGCTGGGTTCACACATCTCAATTCAATTCAAAATGGGGCGGTGGCCCTGGAGTAAGGTGCCTGCGCTTGCCTAGGATGGACTGTGGTTCGATCCCCCGGTTTCCCATATGGTCCCCCAAGCTAGGAGCGACTTCTGAGCGCATAGCCTGGAGTAACCCCTGAGCGTCACCAGGTGTGGCCCAAAAACCAAAAATAAAATAAAATAAAATAAAATGGCTCCTTTTTTAGTCCTAACTCTGTCCATATCCTGCAGCCCCTCCTATTGACTCAAACAAATCAGTTCAATTCAATATCAATGCTTTTCTTTCTTAATTCTAGTATTTTTATGTCCCGTCCTTTACTTTTTAAAAACATACAATTTTTGTTCAGCAATGGAATTTATTATACTATTATTCATATTTTTTATGAATACATCCTTCTAGATCACGCTCACCACCACCAGAAAGCCCACTTCTCTCCACCATTTTCCCAATAACTCCTTATAACATTTCAGATCCTATGTAAGCTCAACTCTATAGACAAAACCTTTAGTTCTGATTACTTTGTCCATTTATTGTTCCTTTAAAAAAAATCTCATATTGGAGATAGACTCTTTTTATTTAATTTTATTTTGTAGTTGGTGAATAGAACTGAACTGAAATTCCACATTGTATTTAATTAATGATAAATGTATTAAGTAAAAATATTTCAAATATATATTTTTGGTTTATAACTTCAAATTTTCATATAAAATATTATAATAATACAGAATATTTTAGTATAAAATGTATTAACCAACTTTAATATTAATAACAAATGAAAATATCTTCATATGTATGTAAAAATTAAGAGTGAAGAGACTTAAAAAAATTAAGGTGTGAATCTAAATAGACATCTAGAAGTGTCATATAAATTTGTTTTATCCTAAGAAAAGGAATATTATCTTTATATTAAACAATGTGATATTATATCTTATATATAATGTTTAAATGTTTCCATTTAAAATATTGTAATAAAATCTTTCAGTAAATTAAAAAAAAAGCTTGTCTATATATATTCAAAATAAGTGAAAAGTTAATTTTTTTTTTTTCTTTTTGGGGGGGGGCCACACCCGGTGACGCTCAGGGGTTACTCCTGGCTATTCGCTCAGAAGTCGCTCCTGGCAGGCACGGGGGACCATATTGTAAATCGGGGGATCGAACCGTGGTCCATCCTAGGTTAGCACAGGAACCTTATCTCCAGCGCCACCGCCTGGCCCCAGTTTTTGCAAATAAACACAATCAATCATTTAGCAGGATAAGAGTAAACAAAGATTTTCCAGTCTGGTAGAGGACAACCATAAATTGAATGGCCAATTGCTGAGGAATTTTCTTGATGCTTTATATCATCTTTCTTTACATCCTCTATTTTTATTGACATAGCGAATGGGAAGACTTTTTCTTTTCTTTTTTTTTTTAATTTCCTCTCTTAAATTCCTTTCCTGTTTCTGTAGTAAATGCATCTATGTCTTCACAAATTTCACTTAATCTCTTACTTAGATGATGTAGTTCCAGTTGATGTCTTCATACATCATAGTTTTATGAATCAGTTCTTATTCCTACACTTTAAATACCAATAATCAGACTTTCTTCTGAGACATAACTGAAGCCTCAACTTTGAAAATACTCTGGGATTTGTGTCCTAAGAACTGTAGGGATTTGTTAAACATACTCAGTACACATTTTTAGTAGATTTATAAAGAAATCGATTTCTTTTAATTAGCTACTCAAGAAATGCCTCCACTTTTCTGAAAAAGAAATGGAACATATATTTACAGATGAGTTATGAAGAACTCAGTATCATGAAGCAGATGTGTAGAGAAACGGAAGAAAAGCTATGGATTTCTGTTTGTCTTTTGTGGATGACCAAAGAAAGCAAAAGAAAAAGAGATAGAATTATCACAATTATCACAGTCCCTGTAAAAGAATGATTAAAAAAATAAAATATTGACTGGTGCCAGAGAGATAGCACAGTGACAGGGCATTTGCTTTGCACCAGCCGATCCAGGACAGACAGTAGTTTAAACCCCAGCATCCCATATGGTCCCCTGAGCCTGCCAGGAGCAATTTCTGAGCACAGAGCCAGTAGTAACCCTTGAGCACCGTTGGGTGAGACACACTCACAAACACACACAAATCTGAGTGACACATATCTCATTCTATGTACCTTTGTATTTAAATCTATTTTTAATCTTGCACTTAAAATAGCAGTAATGGGACAAAGTCCAGTAATAAACTACTATATAATAAGGATTTATTTTGTGCACTCCAAAGATTATGTCATCTCTGAATTTTCACATTCCTTTTAACAATTTATTTTATTATTTTGGAGGAAGGAAAACTAGATATACTCACAGCATTTATAATGTAGTTTTTTAGTGACTTAAAATGTTATATATAAATACACATGTGGCACATTTTATTGCTGAAAGACCTTTTTGGGTATATTTTATTTCCCAGTGCTTTTATTCTCATGCCCTCTATTATCTTCCTGGCCCTATTGGCAATGTTCTCCCCTTTCTAACATTTGCATTATTCCATCTAAGGAATAGAAGATAAAAAGAGGTTGGCCATCTGTTCCTTGGCAAAAAAAAAAAGAGTCTTCAATATAGATGATTATAAATAAAGAAATATCATGGTCATCTTCCATTATCCTAGGATATTGATGGCTTAATTATTTAGAAATTATCTTTTAGTTAACCAAAACTAAGCAATTTGTCAATGTCTAGCATTAATCTAGCCAAACTTAAAAAGAATTTTAGTCAATTACTAATTAAAAATCATAAGCTGAGTTTTCTATTTTTCTTCCTCCTATTTTCATTATATATTGTGGTAATTCACAAAATCAAAGCCAGTACATCCATATTGTTGCACTGAAGCAAATATGACACCAGTTCAGTCAAGGACTTCCAATTTAAGTGGGTTCTAGAATTAAATAAAAAGCACCTACTACTTAGAACTCACTAAGGACCTGGCTCTAAGAGATTTAAGTGAAGATGTTAGCAAATAAATTGTCTGTGTTTGTATTTAAAAAATTAGATCCTTCATATATTTTATTAGATATTTTTAATAGAAGTGGTGATTATGGTAGTGCTGTTGTTCTGAATGTCTATCTGTCTTTCTGTGACTGTGAGACTATTTATTAGAAAATTATTCTTCACCTACGACATTCTTGGCAGGAATTTAAAATGTAGGCTTATAAGCTAATAAATGTTCTTTGAATAGTGCCAGGTTTACAGTCAAGAGAGGGCAGAACATGGCACTATTAAGGATAACAAGAAGAAGAATTCTCTGATGGGAACTCTAATAAATGTAGTAGCATGCTGTAATAAAGAGCACTAGAAAATGGATGAGGTATAACAAAATTATTCATAAAGAGAAATGGAAAAGGATGTCATGCTGAGTGGTTACATGCAGTTATATAGACACTAACAAGGTTATCACGAGAAGCTGAGTGCTAGTACATTCACATATGTTTTCTAACTAGCACAAAGAGACTGTTTTTATCTTGAAGAACAGGAGAGCCTGAAGTTAGAGGTATGCTAAATCTTGCTACTGATTTTTAATAATTCAGAGCCAAATAGCAATAATGGTTCATGTAGGTCAGTTTAATGAACAAAGCAACCTCACTTCAGTTTGTTTGATGGAAGGTTCTCTGCTGAGTTGCTAACTGGTATACTTTACAGCTATCTCCAGGGTTCTTTTTGATATGATATTATCCTCCTGTACTTTCTATACACCAAAAAAAAATGTAATGTGATGACATGAGCTAGCATAAAAACACTAAAAGAATTTTCAAGTGAGTCCATGAGCTCTTATTCTGAAGCTGCACTAAAGCTAGAAAAATAGAGGCAATTGTCCTGCTCACATATCTCTCAAAGTTTTCTAGGAACCACAGTAATTCACAGAATTTTCTAAGAAGATTTCTGACAATCTTTAGAACTGAAAGCAAGCACACATCATCTTATTATCAAGTGTTAACCACCATAAAAGTACAACAGATTTATGTGAATTCAATCTAAAATTGTAATCAATTTGTAAATATATCGATAATCATTTATGAGCAGGAAATGCAAGTTGGTCATATATTACAAATTTTCTTCACGATACATTTTAGTGATGTCATTAAGCTATTATACCAGTGAATTTTGAATGTAATCCAAATAGAGAAGTATAACTTAGGGTTTTGAGATAATGAGAATCCTTATTTTAGACCAAAAGCATATCAAGAGATAGCTTGGAGTATTGGTAGAAATAATGCAAGCCAATACAAATCATTAAAAGTATTTTTTCTACTAAAATTATCTTGTAGGAAGTTTTCAGAGTATTTGCTTTTGGAATTCAACTTCTAACTCTTTTCCTTTTTTTTCTGACTTCCCAAATATACATTTTGTAAGCATAAAGAAAATAAAGATTCAAGTAGTTGTGGATAAAGAAAGTCACTTTGACTCCATTATTAAACACTTTGGAGACGGGATTTTTGAAAACTAGATTCCTCCAACTGCCACACTCAACGTTCAGCTCCCCTTGCCAAAGGTTTCTAATAGGTCTGAGAGGTGTTCCTTCTCTCTAAAGTACCACATGGCCTGAATGTATATAGTGGGACCGCAAGTCTGAAACAGAGGCTGGGTTCTTACTCTGGGGTTCTAAATGCCATCATTGTATGTGCAATGAGTTTCCATGACAAGACACCTGCCTCAAAAGGGTTGTGTTTTTGGAGTTTTCATAAAGCTGAAGAATTTATGAACTTCGAAAGATTGAGGAAAAAGGCTAAGTGTGGGATACATACTGGGAAACTGAGTCTGTCTGTCCATTGTTTTCCTGTTTGTCTCTTTTTGCTCTTTGTGCCACACTTGGCAGTGCTTAGGGCTTGCACCTCGCTTTGCAGTAAGGCAGTGGTCTGCAACCTGCAGCTCGTGAGCCACATGTGGCTCTTTACACTTTTAATTTGGCTCTTCTGTGTGCCAGGCAGCCGCTCCAGGAGTCAGGACACTGCTCCTAGCCTCTGTCAGAATGCGCCCCATGTGCAGCCCCAGCAGCCAGCTCCAAGAGTGTAAGATGATACCCAGTATCAACCCTAACAAAGGTGTTCCCCCAATGTCATCCTTTCTTAAACCTCTTCCTTTGATATGTAAAAGTCCACTGATTATGTACTTTTGTCTCTCTCTCTCTCT
>PVKC010007793.1:0-29054 GCA_004027635.1 Crocidura indochinensis | reverse complement strand
CTCCTGGCAGGCACGGGGGACCATATGGGGCACCAGGATTCGAACCGATGACCTTTTGCATGAAAGGCAAACGCCTTACCTCCATGCTATCTCCCGGGCCCCAATAACTGCCATTCTTAATAGATACTCCTTCATGCTTAGTCATAGCTAGTTCAGTCACAGCTAGTTAAAACTGAATAAGTGGTTACCAACTTCTATGAATTATATATTTTTAAGAGACTATGTTATTTTGTCTTCAAGTATTCACTAATATTTTCAGGATCAGTTGTAAGGCATTGGATATCTCATATCATTTCTTGGGGAAATTCACTGGAGTGAAAAAAAAAAGAGAATTTAACACTGACTTGCTCAGTGTGGTTTTAAATTCGGTGGCTATCAGATTTTGTATTAGATCTTGGATGTAAAATGGTCAATCAATATAAAAGGCAATGAATGAGCAAAACAATAAAAAAGTTCAAGGGCAGGCGCTAAAATAAGTGATAGTTATTTTGTTGGATCCCTATTATGTGCTTACAATGATAATTGGTAGAAATTGTTTTAGACCATTAATTACCCTCAGAGGATTTTATGGGTCAAGAAATGATCATGAAAAGAAATGGGCAGTGGTGAAAATCTATTTGAATATGAATAGCTGGAATAAAATATCCTTACATTAACTGAAAAGCTGTAAAGTACAATTTCTCATGAGACTGAAAAGATCAATTAGCTAAACCTTACTTTTAAAGATGTGTAGTAAACTAATGATAGTTTAGAAAGTTAAATCTTTTTACTGGTAATGAGAGTTAAGTGAGGATTGACACAAGGCATTGTAGATGTAAATTTCCTTCTGAAATTAAGGTCTAATAAATTTAAATGGGTTAGGATAGGCAGAAGAGGGAAAAAAAAGGAACTACAAAGAAGCACCTTTTACACAAATCAATTCAGATTTTTTGAACCATAGATTGAGCTATATTTTAAGACTATCTTAAGTAATAATCAGGTGATACACAACAGAACCAGACAAGACCCTGTTTAAGCAGTGGTACTACATCATCTCACTACAGTTGTATTTCATACTGTAAAAGTCATTAAAATATCTATCACCTATTTTATGCAAAACATTTTAGTAGACTATAGTAACAGGGAGCCCATGCCTGATTACAGAAAGACAAGGAAATATGGATTGAGATCTATTATGCACTTTATATTGATGTGAAAGATTATATGTGAACACTGAAAACAAAAATGAAAGTCATAGGAATTCAATAGAAAGATTACTTAGTATGAAAGCTTATTACATCCTCACTTCCATGCTCAGCTCCCCTGTCTGGAGTTGAACATGGAAGATGAAAGGGTACAGGAATTTAAAGCATTATAATTTACTTTAGGTACTCAATATAGAATTCTTACTTATATGTAGGTCAGGATTCTAGATTGGCTATAAATCATATAACATGGGACTGGAAAAATACAGCATGCAAGGTGCTCGTCTTGTGTGTGCACCACCTGGCTCGATCCCTCATACTCTTAGCTTTCCGGAGTGATTCCTAAGCACAGAGCCAGGAGTAAGCATAAAGCACAATAGGTGTGGCCTCAAAAAGACAAAAAAGAAGCCCAGATTTCATTAATATATCACCAGATACTGCAGAGAGAAACCATGCCATTATGTAGTTTTTGTTATCTCATATTGTTAATACATTTCTCCCTAAAGTTCTATAAAGTTCCTGAGCATGTAACATACATATTCCTTATAGCTAAGGAACACTGGATCTAAAAAATACTAATGGGCACCATATTGTCTTTTGATCAAAATTATTTACCCTTTTAATGGTTTACATGGACATTCCAATTCAATATTTTACACATTTTGCTTGACAGTTTAAAAAAACCATCAGGTACCATTTTTAGTTCTGCTCAGTCTTAGACTACATACACATGGACAGAAACAATCTTAGAAATTGTAAAATTTATAATGCAAAGGCATGATAAAAAATTTATGGTTAAAAGTAAAAAATTCAAAACAAGTATAACAGTATTTACATTCATTAAACGTGACAATTCAATAGTGCCATAGTAGTAAGACTGATTTGTAAAGTGCATGCTAAGCTACTAACTTTGAAAGAAATTTAGTTTAAAAACATCCTTAAGTTAGTCATTTGTACAGAGGGTTCTTGCATGCTTGCCTTGAAAATGTCTGACTCAGGTTCCATCTTCAGTACCACATATGGTCACGCGCTGAGCAGAAACATGGGCTGCCCATAGCAGAGCCAGGTGTGGCCCCCAATATCAAACCAAAAAAGAGAGAGAAAACCAAACAAAATACCTCCACATATACAGACAACAAAAACCCAAAACAAAACAAAACAAAAAAACAAATTGTCGGGAGCCGGGAGGTGGCGCAGGAGGTAAGGTGCCTGCTGCCTTGCCTGCGCTAGCCTAGGACGGACCACGGTTCGATCCCCCGGTTCCCATATGGTCCCCCGTGCCTGCCAGGAGCGACTTCTGAGCGCATAGCCAGGAGTAACCCCTGAGCGTCACTGGGTGTGGCCCAAAAAAACAAAACAAAACAAAACAAAAAAAACAAATTGTCTAAGCTCAAGATACTAAAACTTAAATTGGGGTTTGAATTTTCTAACACTATACAGAACTTAAAAAAAACCCAAACAATTCATCTTTTGCAAAATTTAGAGGTTCTTAAATTATCAGCTATTATAGCTTGTTTATTGGGCAATATGTAAAACACCATTATTAATATTCTGGGGAAACTTCGGGATCATGGCTGTGAACTTTCTATCATGAACTCTCCAAGGAGGTTACAGCCCACTTTTTTTTTTTTTTTTAAATAAACATTTCTTGCAATGAACATTTGAAGTACGCTTTTTGAACTTAGGAGAATGTTTCAGACTCAGAACAATTTATTTTCCACTTTTACAATCAATCTACAATTTGAAAACCAGGAAGTCAAATCTTACTCCATGTTCTGCTCTATGTGTAGACTCTTGAGGCATATTAAGTGTGGAAAATGGGGCCAAGGTTTGATTTCACTTTTTCTCTTTTTTGTCTTTTAACCAGGATTTATTTTTAGTGGTTACATTTCTAGTGGGATTAAAAAATAGGTCCTTCTTATACACAACCTATTTTTAACTTTTTCAGGTCTATTTTTTTAAATTTTGCTATAATTTTTTTTGGGGGGGGGATAATAGGTGAGTAGGGCAATAGTATAGAACAATAGCCCATCATTGCTAGATACAGATATTAATTCCAGAATAATTAACGTTTTAATTAAGGGCTTACTCCTGGGCCTGCTCAAGGATCACCCTTTGCATACTAGGGGGCCATGTGGGGTGCTGGAGATAGGACCCAGGTCTGCTGCATGCAAGGTAAGCTCTTTATTGTCAAACTATCTCTAGTGCCCTAAAATTACTGTCTTTTCTATTCACAAACTCTGTAAAAAAAGGAAACTAAGATCATCCCAATCCATGTTATTTCCCCCAAATAGTGCTAATAATGAATGAAAATATTTGTTTCATAGAGTTCTTTTATATCACAAGAAAGCAATTATCCACCCTAACCTATTAAAATCAAATTATCGCAATATAATTAACTTTCAAGGAAAGTAGAGTATTACTGGTTGATATAAAATGAACTTGAGTTTGTTGCAAAAGGCCTGAATGGTTCTTAAATAAGAAGCATGATAGTAGGTAAGTTATTTGAGCTCTCTGGATCTCAGTGAATGAATTTACATAAATTAAGGGATTTGACTAGATGAACCCAACTAGTAATTCTAAGTCATTAAAATTTTAAATTGCTTCCCAATTCCGAATTTGCTTAGTGAGATATGTGAGACATAAGACCTTCAGTTTACAAGTAATAGACAATAAAAATTAGAAAATTTAAAATCTTTAATAAATGTGCTTTTGTTCACAAAATGTGAAAAAATACAACAAACACAAACATACATTTTTAGGTATGCCACCTCCCACCACTTGGCAACTACAATATAAACCACTTGATCTGATCATGATCCTCAAAAATGCAACCAAATGACCATATATTTTTGAAACAACAAAGTATTTTAGAGAATACTGCTGTGAATGTGACAGGAGGTCTCTTCTTTATATTCAAATTAAAACATTCTCGATTACCCATATAGTATTAGAAGGTTCTATTAACTTCTATTGTCATTACAAATATAATCTGGCACTAAGCCACATGACTGCTTATATAACACTTACACACTGACTTGGCTTTGGTGGACCATGAATAAGTTCATATCCTCATTGTCAACCTAATTTGAATAAGTGAAATTTATAGTAACAAATTTGTTCTTATAAATTAAAACAAATTTATACTAAGAGTGAATAAGGTATCATAGACTTTTCTTTTAAAGTACTACTTAAAATACACCATGCACACTTTGAAGCACATGCAGAATCAACATCTGTAAACAGTCAGAAGAATTAATAGCACCAACATTGACTCCAAGGTCATACCCTAGCATCTCAAAAATACTGCTTTCATTTACTTCCAAAGTACTTTTGTCTGGTGTAGTTTTCTTTGCACTTAAGATAACATTTAACCAAATCAAAGAAAACAGTACAGTAATAGAAGTAACCGAACACAATCCTGTGTTATTATGGACACTGTTTTAAAATTTCTTTTTTTGGGGTTGTTACAAGATGTGACCTGTAGTGCTTACTGGATCTATTAAGCAACTGAGAGTAAATAAAAAAATTTTTTTCAGCTTATTTCGGGTAGATTTATTGCATTTAGTCAACTGACCAAGTTAAGTACAATTTTATTATTTTCATTAATTTAGAATGTAAAATTTAATTTGAAATATTGGGAATACACACTTAACCCTTTATATCTCAATGGGAAAAATTTGTATTTCTAAAGAAATTTCAACATTCAAAGTTAACTACAGCAACTCACGATAAGCACAAAAACATCAGTTTTACCAGAGTAAAGAAGTGCAGTTTATGAAATTTAGAATCAACTACTGAAAATGCAAGTTTCCTTTAAAAACACACATATACATACAAACATTAACCATGAAATATGATACTGTTTCAGTGCAAAAACCTCAGTATGAGGTAATTTTAATGTAATAACCACTTGAAAAAAAATCCACACAGTGGCACTCTTAAAAATGATACTTTACATGACAATTGCTGGCTGACAAGACAACATGGACAAAGTTTTTAGCTATTTCAACTAACCTTGTCTTGTTTGGACAGATAATTCTTTATCATTTGCTTCTGATTCAGAAACACAGAAAGGCATTTATCAATGTGGAAAGGGGAAATTCCCACGGCCAACTAATGGTTTATATAGTAAAAGAAAATTTTCTGCTAGGATTTAAGAGACTAGAATACCAGAGTCAAACCATTTTATGAGACTGCCAGCTGAGGGCTCATTTAAAATTCTTCCGAGTTAATTCCAGACTTGTAGTGCAGCACTCCATGATGGAAAGGTGAAGACCCCATCAAAGTTGGTCTAGGTAGAATGTCAACTTTCTTCTAAGTGCAAACCCTTTCACAAAGGTGTTTCGGTCAGGAAATTGTCTTATATTGTTCCTTTAAGTAGAAAATTTTGTAAATGAGACCTACGTTAAAAAAGTAAAAGTGAACTCTCACAGTTAAATATATATATATATATATATATATATATATATATATATATATATATATATATACATACTTAACACCAATGCCTAAATCAACAAGGTAAAAAAATTTTTTGGCAATAGTGTTTACTGTGCTAATAAAAATAGGGTATATATGTTGGGAGAAAACTTTCCTTCTATATCTGTTGCTACTAATGAACAAGAAAGAAGTGGGGAGGGTCAAATCTGAAAGTGGAGTAAAAGTGGATAAACAGACAAAACTGAAGAGAAAAATAGCTTTCTGAAACATAACAATTTCATTAGAAAAAGAATATAAGTGCATATAGACATCTAACCCAACCTACTTCTGTGTTACAATGAACATATGAGTTATCAAAGTGCAATCTACAACTCTCTACATATCTTAACGTTTCTCACTGCAGCAGTTTAAAGTCAACACTGAAAAGATGAGAGAAAGGGAAAATACATAGCAAATTATGCTTCATTTTTTTTTCTCACAATAGCACTAAAGAGAAAAGGTACCTTTCTATGATATCTTAGTGCTAGCGGCTACAGTAACAGTGATTTCTGCTATGACAGGCATCACTTCTCATGGAACTTTAAGCTTTCTATATAAGAATAAATTTTAAAATCCAGAAGTAGAAAAAAATAGGCAACTCTGTAAACCCTTGCATTTCTTATATGCAAACCAGAATAGGTACTGAGTTCATGTTAGTATTTTTGATTAGTGTAAGCAATTAGTTTGGGAGTCTGGACTGGAAGGACCTTTTGCTTTTATATTAACTTAAAAGTAATATGGGATCTTCTAGCTCATAGAAGGGAATAGAGCTGGCTTGACTTTCTCCAGAATCTGAGTCGTATGGAGCATCAGGGAGCTCTGTGAAACCATATGCTAGTTGTTCATCTTCTATATCTGAGCGAACATAACAGGAAGGGTTGGAATATTCCTCATCTTCTATACTGTTGAAATCTTGAGGAATATACAACATCCCTGGGTAGTTCCTGCTAACCAAGTCACTTGTGGTTTTTAAAGAGATTTTTCTAAATGCCATTAGGTGCATATGTGAAAATTTGGAATACTTGAAACGTTTAAAGCCCAGAGACTCTATAGCAATCTTCCAGCTTTTCATCATCATAGCATGACGGTTTTGATGGGAGGAATCAGGTGTAATAATAAGCAATAAACCATTTAACACCAGCAGTTCATGGGCTTTCTTGCAGCAAATCCATCGCTGGTATGGTGAGGGGAAATAAGAAAGAAGGAGAGAAAAAACAACCACATGGAAAAGTTCTCCAGGAAGAGAATCAATGGGATTTTTCAGCTGCTTCAAAAAGGCATCTATAGCGTCCTGTGCAAGTTGAAGCGGTTGCTGAAGCTGTAAGTTCAGGAAGTCACATTTATAGACACTCTGCAGAAAATGGAAAAAAAAGATATATTAAGAATTTCATAATCACTTCCACCTTATTATGCAGATTTCCCACCAAGCTTGCCTATAATTTCTATATAATTCAAAGTGGGATTGTATATCTTTCCCTTTTAAACTATTACTGTACTTGCACAAACTTTTTTTTTGGTTTTGGATTTTGGGCCACACCCAGCGGTGCTCAAGGGGTCACTTCTGGCTCTGCACTCCAAAAGTATTCCCGGCAGGCTTGGGATGTCAGGGATCAAACCCGGTTCAGCTACATGCAAGGCAAATGCCCTACCCACTACTACTCCAGCTACCTGGACTATTTTAAAGGTCAAGCAAAACATCTGTTAAGCCATTAACTTTAACCATTTTAAAAGTAATTTTAATGTTAATTTGTTATATTAAAAATTAATTCCAAATTTGAAACAAATTATCAAATTTAATAAATGTAGGCAAACAACTGTGAGAAGCATTCTGTTTTTTTTGGGTCACACTAGGGAGTGCTCAGGGATTTCTCCAGGCTCTACGCTCAGAAATCGTCCCTGACGGGGCCTGGGAGATAGCATGGAGGTAAGGCGTTTGCCTTTCATGCAAAAAGTCATCCGTTGGAATCCCGGTGCCTCATATGGTCCCCCGTGCCTGCCAGGAGCAATTTCTGAGCATGGAGCCAGGAGTAAACCCTGAGCACTGCTGGGTATGACCCAAAAACCAAAAAAGAAAAAAAAAAAAAAAAAAAAAAAAAAAAAAAAAAAAAAAAAAAGAAATCGTCCCTGACAGGCTCAGAGGACCATATAGGATGCAGGGATTTGAACCACCATCCTTCTGCATGCAAGGCAAAAGCCCTGCCTCCATGATATCTCTCTGACCCCCCTGTGAGAAGCATTCTAAGGAATAAAAATAGCAACCCACAATTTCCTAAAGAAATGCATTTTTTGTTTTTGTTTTTGTTTGTTTGTTTGTTTGTTTTTGGGCCACACCTGGTGACGCTCAGGGCTTACTCCTGGCTATTCGTTCAGAAGTCGCTCCTGGCAGGCATGGGGGACCATATGGGGAACCAGGGGATCGAACCGAGGTCCGTCCTAGGTTAGCGCAGGCAAGGCAGGCACCTTACCTTCAGCGCCACCGCCCGGCCCCCAGAAATGCATTTTTAAAGTTAGATTAAAATAAAAACAGATTAAACATGTTAAAACAAAACATTTTAAGTTATATAACCAAGGTTTAACCTAATAGTAATTTTATATTAGTAGATATTTCATTTTTGATAGCAGGTAGACAAATTATTCACATAATCATCTATCTATTAAGGAAAAGTTAAACTTATGTTCCACAACAGACAATCTTGTTTTTATAAACTTAGTTTTGAACTATAACTGACATGTAAACGAAAGCATAACTGACAAAAAAATTAAAGTGTATGCTGTTTAGCTATAACTCATGGATCCATTACTATAATATAGTTAATGACTAGCTCCAATACCCTAAGATATTTTCTAGTTTATCTTTCTTTGTGCTTTTTGTGCTCTGCTTTTTCTGTCACAGGCAATCATTGACGTGACTTCTATACTACAGATCAGACATAATCTAGACTTGTATATACATAGAATAAGACAAAATGAACTTTCATTTGCCTGGATCAACAATTATATTAGCATTTATCTATTTTTGAATATACTAACTTTATTGACTCTACATTGTTAAGTAGTATCCTGCTAGATAAGAATATGCTAGTCTGCTTAACCCATTCAATTATTTATATGTATCAGAACTGTTCAGTTTTCAGTTATTGCAATTCAATTATTTACAACACATGGTCTTTGAGATGATTTTCCAGTTATTATGAAATTTGTACCCCTGTAGACATCTGTGCTCTGAAATCAACTCACAGGATTATTGATAATCACAAAAGCTATTTTATATTAATATTCTTGATTTTAATCAATTTAGAATTGAATTTCTTTTAAAGGTAGCAAATATTTGGATTTTTTATCTCATCTAATTAGTTCTACCTTTTAATATACTTAGGTCATGTCTATTAGTAAAATTATAGGTACAGTTAGATCTATAATCTTGCTAGTTATTTCAGTTTTCAACTGAAATAATTCTTTTCTTTCTGCACTTTTGATTTTTCTCCTATTGTGTTGTTTATTAATTAAAACTGTTTTGTTAATCTAGCAATTGCTTTAGGTTTTATGAGTTATATCTTTATATTATAACCTGCCTTAAATAATAATTTTCCATGTTATACAAATTAATAGTTAAATTAATTTTATGTTTCTGCTGTTATACAATCTATTCTGTTTCTGCTATCATACAATCTATTCTGCTGTTATACATTCTATTTTCACATGCATTATAGACTATTATTTTTGTTTAAATGAGTTATTTTCTCTAGGGTTGACATTAGTTACAATGTAACACAAACTATGGTGTTTAACAGATATGTATTGTCTCACAGTTCAAGAGGCTAGAAGTTTGAGATCAAGGTCTAAATAGTGTTGGTTCCATCTGAGAACTGTTACAATCTATTGCATGCATTTTTTTCCAACTTTTGTTAATTTGCTTTGTCTAACAATTTTTGCTAATCTTTGATTTTGTCCTTCTTCTGTGCACTTTTATGACCAAATTTTTATAAGAATACTATCATTTGGGGTCAAGCGATGATAGCATAGCGGTAGGGCATTTGTCTTGTACGTGGCTGACCCAGGACGGACCTGAGTTTGATACTCAGCATCCCATATGGTCCCAAAAGCCAGGAGTGATTTCTGAGCGTATAGCCAGGAGTAAACCTTGAGCGTCACCTGAGCGTCACAGGCATGGCCCAAAAATAAAAAAAATAAAATAAAACAAAAAAAGAATACTATCATCATACTGAATTGAGATGGACCTAAATAATCTTATTTTAGCTTTATTAGCTCTGAAAAGACTACTTGTACATAAAGTTGCAGACTTGAGGTTAAAATTTTAATACATTTTTGGAGAAAAAGTATTCAGTTTATAGAAATGGTTATACTTATCTTTTAAAGACAGATCTAATATTTTAGTAAGATAAACTATTTATATATGTATATATTTGCAACTATACAGATAACATCATGTTTTTTTCATTCCCTTGTATATATTCCATTTCCAGAACTTCTTTAATTGTTCTTATAATAAGTTAACATGTTGAATTCTTTAACTTTTATATATTTAAATAAAAATATAAATGCTTATATATTTTATATACTTTTTATGCAAATGGTAATAAAATAAAATTGTATTTTGTAGAATGTGAACAAGCCTCCGTGGTCCCATCCTCCAAATCTTTGCCTGCTTTATAGAAAGGAGTTTTCTAATTACTTTTTTGGAGGAATTTGATTACTTTCTTCATTATTGTTTCTTGTGATTAGGGTTTGTTACATTATGTTTTGTGTTCAAAGCCTTCATCAACTAAGAAAAATGTTTAGCTAGTATTAGCTTAATACTGTTTTCATATACTCACTCCCTTTTTTTGGGGATGGAGGTAATTACAAAATTGTCACAATAGTTGATTTTTTTCCATTAAAAATTCCTTGTGTTTAATTTTAGGTTGTTTCTACTATCATATTTTCAAGTTAACATCCTTCTTAATATGCAAAAAGATAATATGTAACATTTATTGTTTTTCATGTCAGACCCAGTTCTACAATTAGATTTAGGCATTTAAAAGTATCTGATGTCTCTAGTTAGCTCTATGTATCTGAAATATAATCATAATGGAATACAATCATATTTTAATATAATAAATTAGAATCATAATGGATATAATTATTTTAATAGCCATTTCCTAATTTTAATACATCTGTCATCTACTCAGTTTATGCTTAATTTTTTGCTTCCTTACATGCTAGTTATTTATTGGATATCAGACATGGTGAATTTTACTTTGTTGGGCATTGAAGTACTTAAGTTGCTATAAATAATCTTGAGATTTGTTCTTGAATTTAGTTATTTCTAGAGACAATTTGATCTTTCTAGGTTTTGTTTTTAAGGTTTGTTAGATGAACTGGAGTCATGTTCAGTCTAAAGCTTATTATTTTCTCTGTTAACTCTATCCAATGCAGGGCAACTCTTGAGATTTCCAGTATCACTGTGTGAATAGGTAGTATTTCTAGCCCATGAGCATGTTGGGCACTATTTAATCTCTTTCTTTGTAGGTGGTACTCTCATGTATTTTTTCTCACACAAAAGAATAAGGAATATTCTGTAGACCTCTGGAATGTTTAATTTACTTTTCAGTACTGTCTTATGAACCGTACTGGTTTGGTCTCCCAAAATTCTTAGCTCTGGCTCTATAACAGAGGGTTATGGATCACTTTTTTTTTTTTTTTTTTGGTTTTTGGGTCACACCTGGCAGTGCTCAGGGGTTACTCCTGGATCCATGCTCAGAAATTGCTCCTGGCAGGCACGGGGGACCATATGAGGCACCGGGATTCGAACCGATAACCTTTTGCATGAAAGGCAAACACCTTACCTCCATGCTATCTCCCGGGCCCCGGATCACTTTTTTTTTTTTTTTTTGCCATACCTGGCGATGCTCAGGGGTTACTCCTAGCTCTGTGCTGAGAAATTGATCCTGGCTCATAGGACCATATGGGGATGCCAGGGATCAAACCATCCATCTTGGTCAGCTCTGCAAGGCAAATGCCTTACCACTTGTTACTACTCTGGCCCCATGGATTACTCTTTCTGTGCCAGATCCCTAGAATTTCTCTATAGACAACATGCTGGTTCAATTATGATTCTCATCTCATTTGTTTTAATCTCTTAGACCAATTCAGGATCTTGTAAATTATTTTGTATACCTTTTTGTTCCTTTAAGCAGAGGAAAAACGTACATCAATTGTCTTTTACCCTGTATCTGCTGAAATATAAGTCCTTTTCTTTATTTTAATATTAGTTAGAGTTTTAGTATTGATTAGGTAGTTCTTTTTCCTGCCCTAATGATTTTACAGTTGAAGTTTAGAGCTTTATTTATAAGAAAACTTAATGTATAAAGAAATGAAAATTTAAGGGGCCAAGAAAGCACCTTAAGTGACATAGCATGTATTTAGCAAATGTCCTGGTTTTGATCACCAGTACTGCATGGTACCCCAGCACTGATATGGACTCAACAGCAAAAACCAAATATTATTTAGGCCTGAAGTTTATCTTAATGGTCATCATGTTTCAGCACTCTATATAAGAACATCTCTAATGTGTCTTGAGGAAAAGGGAAAGGATCTATGTAATAAATAATCTCCTTTTAAACTATATTTCTTGTTGGCACAGAAATTCTCTGCAGAAATAAGCTTATATTAGCTATTTTAACAGAAAGTAAACATTTCTCCATCTTTAATAAGCAGAAGTAATAGTAATGTTTTTAGTAGTTTCTTTTTCCTCAGTGTTACTAATATTCACTAGACAATTATGCTCATAAAAATAATATACAATTCTAAAAATAAAACACCAAAAATAATACATAGGGGCTGAGAAATAACATGAAGGTAAGGCATTTGTCTTGCATGTACAAGGATGGTGGTTTGAATCACGGCATCCCATATGGTCCCCCATGCCTGACAGGGGCGATTTCTGAGCACAGAGCCAGGAGTAACCCCTGAGCACTGCTGGGTGTGACCCAAAAACAACCAAAAAACAAAACAAAACAAAACAAAAAAAAAAACAACCAAAAAACAAAAACCAAAACAAACATAAAAAAATCACAAGTAAATAGATTACTAAAATTACCAAATCTGAGAATAAATGTTCAAGTTCTATAAGTGACTTTGAAAACACAAAGAACACTTTCATAAAAATAAAATACTAGTAAACATTTATTTATTTATTGGAGCCACACCCAGTGGCGCTAAGGGGTTACACTTGGCTCTGAAAACTGAGAAATTGCTCCTGGCAGGCACAGGGGACCATTTGGTATACTAAGGATCAAACCCGGGTCTGTCCTGGGTTAGCGTGGTGCAAGGCAAATGTCTTATCACTGTGCTATCACTCAGGTCCCTAGTAAATATATATATATATATATATATATATATATATATATTTCATATATATATATATATATATATTTTTTTTTTTTTTTGGTTTTTGGGTCACACCCGGTGACGCTCAGGGGTTACTCCTGGCTGTTTGCTCAGAAGTGCTCCTGGCAGGCACGGGGGACCATATGGGGAACCAGGGGATTGAACCGCGGTCCGTCCTAGGTTAGCACAGGCACCTTATCTCCAGTACCACTGCCCGGACCCGTAAATATTTTTTTATAGCTGCTACTATGTGAGGGGCACTGTGCTGGATGCTAAATACTATGGTCCTATGGAGTATGATGATTATTAACCCTATTAGAGAGTAAGAACAATATTCTGAGAGCTAGGTCTAGGTTAAACAACATGTTCCATAACCGGGATTCAGTTAAGTATATAAAACTTACTTAACGTACCAAGTACTCTTTTCTTTTAGATGCTTGAATATACAGAAAAATATAAACTCTGACTGAAACAAAACAAAAGGCCCAAACTCTATAGTTATTTAAAAGACTTTGCAATCTATTAAACAACTACAATGAGAGGTAATAATAAAAGTCATAGTTGTTATTTTAGAAATGTAAAATCATTGCTTTTTCCTTAAAAACACATATGTAAAGTATTAAAGTAGCAAATGAAATCAGGCATACCTCAACAGCAGGTACAATGTCTATGCCAACAGTTAGAAATTCTTCAAACTTTAGAAATGGGTTAAAGCAACTGCCAACATCAAGTAATCTGATCTTTCCTGAGGTTTGTAGCAACCTAAAAAGAGATCATTTTATTTTATAAAAGGCAAGCTTAACATACAAGAAAAATCAAAACATGAGAACAAATTATCTGTCTCAGGATCCATTTGCATATTAAAAATTACTTTTAAGTCCCAAAGAACATGCATTTACGTGTGTCATACTCACTAATAAAACTGCATTTGAAAGCTAAGTATAACTCTAAGTGAATACAAATTATACCTTATTTTGGGCTGCAAAATATCTGGCAGTGTTCAAGAGTTATTCCTGGGTTTGTGCTCAGAAATTAGTTTAGACAGGCTTGTGGAACCCTATAGGATGCCGGGATTGAACCTAGGTCAGCTATGTGCAAGACAAATGTTTTACCCACTGTGCTATTGTTCTGACCCCATAAATTATACTTTTTAAATGAAAAAGTATAAAACATAGGAAAAAGGTGTAGCACCATTTTACATCAACCTTAATAGAAGACAAATATTCTCATCTTCATTTTTGTATTCAACCTGTTTCAATATCACATACCATGTAGAATTTATAAGACTCCATTCTGTACTTATGAAATAAGGGTAAAAAGTGGTATCTTAATGTATTATAAAAAATAACCTCCTAAACTATTATTATGAAAATAAATTTTCTAGCTTCCGTGTTCTATCATCGGTCTTGACCTCCTTGCTGTTTCTTGCCCCGTGTCAGGTTCATCTGCCCAGAGACAGGCTTTCTGTCCCTCCTATCAACACGCCTCTTCCCAAAACATGAAGACATGCTAGTTTGAAATAAAGACATTTCAATTTATGACAGATATATCCAGGCAGGTTGGACCTAGCACTTCTTTCTCTCAGAAAATATATAATTCAAATATACTAAAATTATACAACTTTTTCATTAGCTGAACAAATCAATGAATTAGTTGGCAATATCACTATCATACTCAGATAACCTCGTGTTTTAGAAAAATAACCTCTAATGCAGATATACCTCTAGCTACCTCTTATACATATCAATTCAATAGATCACTGACATAAATTGAAATGACAGCATTCCAAACCACTAAATTCAAAGAATGGGAAACAAAGGAAGACAACTGCAATTGGGATATGAAGAGATACTCTGGCAAATTTCCAAGCCCACTAAAACTCCTGAGCCTTAGCGATGAAAGACCTAAAATCAACACAGTTTTAGCAACAGAAATCAAGGAATAGCTAGCCTGTCAAATTAAGCAGTCTGTAGATAAACAATTCATCCAATTCAAAGAACTCTTTCAGAAGATGAAAGAATCATAAAAACATAAATAAAAAAGAAAGAATCATAAAAATGAAATGGAAGGAACTAAAAAGTGTTAGTCAGTCATAGTAGCAGAATTATACAGATGGAGAATTGTATGACAAACTTGAAGACAAATTATAAGCCAGCGTCAATAAAGAAGTCAAAAAAGAAAGGAGAGACAAGGGGGCTGGGCGGTGGCGCTGGAGAGAAGGTGCCTGCGCTAACCTAGGACGGACCGCGGTTCGATCCCCCGTTCCCCATATGGTCCCCCGTGCTTGCCAGGAGAGACTTCTGAGCGAATAGCCAGGAGTAACCCCTGAGCGTCACCGGGTGTGGCCTAAAAAACAAAACAAAACAAAACAAAACAAAACAAAAAAAAAGGAGAGACAAAATGGAAGAAAATGTGGGTCTAGAATAATATAGTAGTACAGTGGGTAGGGTATTTGCCTTGCACACGGCCAATGCAGATTGATCCACAGCATCCCATATGGTTCCCTGAGACTGCCAGGAGTGATTTCTGAACACAGAGCCAGGAGTAACCCTTGGATGTTGCCAGGTGTGAATTATAAGAATTATAAGAATACCAGAAGGGGAGGAAAAAGGGAAAGGGGAAGAACAAGAGTGAGAGAGAGAGAGAGAGAGGAGAGAGAGAGAGAGAGAGAGAGAGAGAGAGAGAGAGAGAGAGAGAGAGAGAGAGAGAGAGAGAGAGAGAGAGAGAGAGAGAGAGAGAGAGAGAGAGAGAGAGAGAATAGTAGGGAACTTTCCTACTCTCTGGAAAGACGATGCTCTACAAATCCAGGAAAAAATAAGAGTGCCAAGCAAAATAGACCCTAACAGAATAACACCAAGACATAGTAATCCAAATGGCAAAAAACAAGGCAAGATGGACTCTTTAAGGCAGTACAGGAGAAGGAAAACTTTAAGTATAAAGGAAAGAACATAAGAACCAAACCAGATCTCCCATTTGAAACAAGCCTCAACTACCCATTATACCACAAAGAAACCAGCAAGAAAGGAAACAACTGTTTAGAGTGAACAGGTATGTAATCAGCCTCTTACTACAAAGGACTATAATAATGTCTTAGGGAGCTTACACACAGATACAGGTGAAGAATGACTGGAAGCCAAAGACTCCAGCGGCAGCATTTTTTAATAGTATGTTTTAGTGCATTAATCTTACTAGATACAAAATAACCTCTCAACTTCTCTGTCCACAGGGATTCTTGCATACAAGGGGCGGAAACCCTAACTTTGACACCTCCATGTTCAGTCATACCTGATACCATATTCAGTTTGCTTTATGAAATTGTCTTGATAGAACACTCCAATATACCCCCTTTTTCTCTGGTTTATGTCCTTTATTAGGATCTGAAACATATGATCATTCAGAACACTGAAACAGTCAACTGAGAACCACAGAATTATATTACAGGACCTACTCATCGAACATGTTTGAACAAATTAATATCTCCTTAATCTCTTCTCTCTACTTCTTTCCTTTTCCCCTCTCTTCTTCCTCCTCATCGTCAATTCAATCTATGTCAAATAAAACCCACACTGACAGTTTCTCATGAGGAAAGGAACTTTGATACATAAGATGCAGCATACAATACTACATAGGGCAGCCACCTACATAGGTAGGCCTCATTAATACATTGTGTAGTACTCGAGACATGAAACCTATGTGTATCCAAAACTCCTCCAGCCATTATCTAACCCTGAAATCTTCATTTAGCAGGGCCCAAACCCATTATTGATGAAATGCCTAGAAACTGGGAAAATCTCCCAACTCCGACACACCAACACAATCTCTTTTATTTGATTTATTAATTTATTATTTTTCTGCTCTTCTCACTCTTATCTTTTGCTCTCCTTTCCCCTCTTTCTTAAGCTATACCTAAGCTTATTTCTTATCTTAATTCAATCAGTCCTTTAGAGCTCAGACCCACCTTATTATGATCAGACCTCTAACAACACCTTAAGAATTGATCACTAATGTATGTCTGTATGTGGGCATGAGTACACAGAGGACTCCACTATGAGAGCCAAACCTGAAGTGTAAACAATTTATGTCTATAGTGTATATAACCACCCTATATTCTATCCCTCCTTCCCCCCTTCAGAAATCCTACTATCTCTTCACCCCTCAATCCCAAGCCGATATTCTGCTTTATTTTTTTTTATTTTTTATTTTTTTTTGTTTTTGGGTCACACCCGGCTGTGCTCAGGGGTTACTCCTGGCTCCATGCTCAGAAATTGCTCCTGGCAGGCACGGGGGACCATATGGGGCACCGGGATTTGAACCGATGACCTTCTGCATGAAAGGCAAACGCCTTACCTCCATGCTATCTCCCGGGCCCCGATATTCTGCTTTATTAATGCTCTTTACTCTCAGTTTTTAACCCATTAGATATCAAGATCGACCTCCTGCCCCAAACAAGTCATCACCCAGCTCCCAACAGAAAGGACACCCACTCAGTCCCATATCTTGTCCCCTGGGAAGAAACTACAACCAACACTCCTGCTGACTCATGCTCTGTGGTCCGCCTTCTCATACCCCCCAAATATAGACTATTGTTTGATACTGGACTCAGATCCAGAAGGACCCCCTATGCAAGAGCTCTACCTAAGCCCTTCCTGTCACAAAGCACTTCTCAAACTCAACAAGACCAGGGTATGTGATGAAAAAGTGCCCTGGATTCCACCTCCCACAAGAATATCCCAAAAGACAATGAGGAAGCCTATATTTCCTTTATAAGTTTAAGACCTCCAGAATACTACCTCTTAACCTGTTTATATCCAAATATAAAACTGTCTCCGCATCACTTTGTTCCCTTAATTAATTTTCTTTTAAACTCATCTTTTTTCAAGTCTGATCATTTTTTAAACTCATTTTTATTTATTTTGCCTTTATATATGTGAGTGTACACACACACACACACACACACACACACACACACACACACATATATATACACATACATACATATGTTTTTGTCCTGTTTTTGTTTACTTCTCTTCCTTATCTCCATCTGTTTTGGTTCTGCTTGGTACAAAAACCTACAAAAAAGTCTTGCCTGGGATAAAAGCTCGGGTCAGAAACAGGGCACAGAGATGATGGTGCCTAACACTCTCACACCCAAACGCACCAACAATATAATATAACATTACTTTTTGCAAAGGCATACTAAAAAAGGGGAAATTTTACATATAGAAACAAGCTCTTATCTACTAGGGATAAGAACTCATACATTTTACAATACAGGGGTACCTCCCACATTGAACATATGTCATGTGGTCCCAACTTAGATTCCATGTGATTAGACAGCCACCATCCAACCCAGAACCCTAAATTTCAGACATAGAACTGACACAGTTCTCCACAACAGTTCCAGGTACCAAACTCCCACTGGGACATTCTTAACTCTGCTCTGACACCAGCATATGCCAGTTTTGATATGACATCATGACAATGAGGAAATGGCAACAACTTGATCTAAGAGCAGGTTGTCTTACCTCACCACCTAACAATAAGATGAAATCAGAAGACATGTCATCCTTTGATCTGTGCAAATCCAACATCACTAACTACAAAAGAATGATTGTTACAACCATGACTGGGCAGAAATTATTCTGGGACCAATAAAAAAGTTCGTAGCCTAAGCTTTGGCCTATGATCTGTACAATAACCAAGATCTCTAATTCCAGAGGTCTGACTATGACAAATGCAATTGAGCAGAACTTCTGGAAACATAATGAAAGATTCCATCCTAGGCTTTGTCCTAGGATTGGTGGAAAAATCAAGACCACCAACTACAGAAGACTGATTAAAACAACAGTGATGAAACAGAATTACTAGAACTGTAAAGAAAGACTCCACCCTAGGTTCCATCCTATGACAAGTACAAATACCAAGACTTCTAGTTACAGAGGCCTGATCTCATCATTCATGACTGAGCGGATAGTTTCCAGACAACACCAAAGGACCAAGGTTAGAGTAAAAGAACAGGTACGAAGTCTGGAGTTATGCACATGACAGTATATTTCAAGGGTGGAGAAACCCTGTATTTCTTAGGCCAAGGGAATTCACTTTCTAATCTCTCCAATATTTATTGTGCCTATACAAAAAGAAAACAAAAAACAAAAAGAAGCACAAATTAATTTTTATTGTTTTTGTTTCATTTTGCTTTGTTTTGCTTTAAGTTTCTGTGCTGTTTTGTTTTTATTTCGGGACAGGGATTATTCTTTGGTTGTTGTCTTTATTGCTGTGGTGCTTTTTGGGTTTTTAGTTTGAGTTTTTTGGTATTATTGTTATGTTTTACTTCCTTTTTCTCTTTCTTCTCTTTAACCGATATTTATAGCCTCTAGAACAGGGGGCTCAAACTTGTGGCCCGTGGGTCGCAAACAGCCCTCCATACAACATTTTGTGGCCCTGCCCTACAGGAATCTTTTTTGTTTTGTTTTGTTTTAGTTGTTTGGGTCACACCTCCAATGTTCAAGGCTTACTACTGACTTTGCACTCAAGGATCACCCCAACTTTGCCTCCTGCGGCCCCCAGGTAAATTGAGTTTGAGACCCCTGCTCTAAGATTCCTCCCGTTTTTTGCTTGTTTGATTTTTGTCCCCCCCTCCCCATTTTTCTTGTTCTGCCTCAGAAACTGAGTGGGAAATAATGGAGCGTACCAAGACCAAATAGTCATATGAACAATGAGTAGAAATGAAAAATGATCAGACTTAGGTACCACATTCAAAGCCAATGACAACAGGATTGATACCCAATCTACAACAAGCTAGACAAAACCTACCATCTGCTGCCTACAGAAAAAACACTTAAAAGTTCAGGATAGATACAGGCTCAGAGTAAAAAGATAGAAAACAATTACACAAGCTACTGGAAAACAAAGGAAATCTGGAACAGACAATAGTAGTATCAGACCAAATTGCATTTAACCTCAAAAAAGTACTTAGTGACAAAGATGAACACTACTTACTGAGCAGGAGAACAACAGACCAAGAAGAATAAACGCTGATCAACATTTATATACCAAATGTAGGGTCAGCAAAATATGAAGGCTTTTGCTCACAAATGTAGAGAAACATCGATGGAAAAGTGATAGTAGTGGGAGATTTCAACTCGCCACTATCACCACTGGACAGATCCACTAGGTAGAACACTAGCAAAGACATGAGCACTAAATGAGAAACTAGAAGAGCTGGAACTAATGGATCTATACAGGGCCTTTCATCTTCAAAAAACTGAATACACATTCTTCTCAAATGCACATGTAATCTTCTCTAGGATAGACTATATCTTAGGATACAAGTCTAATTTACATAAATAAATTCATAAATATATAATTATACCAAGCACCCTATCAGATCACAGTGTCACAGAGTTGAAAATTAACTATAAAAAAGAAGATATGAAGAAAATCTAGCATCTGGAGACTAACTGACATGCTGTTCAACAACAGCTGGATCAAAGAGGAAATCAAGGAAGATATAAATAGATTCCTTGAAGCTAATGAAATGAAAAACAAATTACCAAAATCTATGGGACACAGCAAAAGCAATAACTCGAAGGAAATTCAAGTAATATAGCCTACACAAGGAAAGAAGAAAAAGACAACACCAACAGCCTAAAGGCACACATTAATAATCTGGAAAGCCGGGGGCCAGGCGGTGGCGCTGGAGGTAAGGTGCCTGTGCTAACCTAGGACGGACCACGGTTCGATCCCCCGTTCCCCATATGGTCCCCCATGCCTGCCAGGAGCGACTTCTGAGTAAATAGCCAGGAGTAACCCCTGAGCGTCACCAGGTGTGGCCACCCCCCCAAAAATAATAATCTGGAAAGCCAACAGCAAAGGAACCCAAATACAAGCAGAAAAAAAGATATAATAAAAACCAGAGCAGGGGACTGGAGAGATAGCCTGGAGGTAAAGGCATTTGCCTTGCATACAGAAGGTCAGTGGTCGAAATTCCAGCATCCCACATGGTTCCCTGAGTCTGCTAGGAGTGATTTCTGAGCATAGAGCCAGGAGTAACCCCTGAGCACTGCTGGGTGTGACCCAAAAACCAAAAACCAACCAACCAAACAAACAAAAAAGTAATACAGCCGAAATCAACAATATCAAGGAAAACAATACAAGTAATTTATAAGACCAGGAACTGGTTTTTTAAAAGAATAAACAAGAAAGACAAACTGTTAGCAAGACTCACAGGAAAAAAAGGGAAAATGCTCAAGTAAATCAAGATCAGAAATTGAAAAAAAAAAAAAAAAAGATTACAACAGAAATCCAAGAAATCCAAGACATCATGAGAGCTTATTATGAACAACAGTACTCTGTTAAGCTACAGAATCCAGAAGAAATGGGCATATTTCTGAAAAAATATCACCATAACTGAATGAGGAGGAAGAAGAAAGCCTAAACAGGCCAATCACAAGAAAGGAAATTGAAACAGAAATTAAGAAACTCCCCAAGAATAAAAGTCCAGAACCCGATGGATGTATGATAAGCTAGTTTTATTAAACAGTTAAAGAAGAGTTATTATTATTCATCTTTAGACGCTTCCTAAATATTGAAGAGATGAGAATCCTATCTAATACCTCCTATGAAGCTACCGTAATGCTCATTCCTGAAGACTGATGAACATTGATGGAAAATTCTTAATAAATATCTTAACAAACTGAATCAACAAAACATAAAAAAAACATCATGACCAAATGGGTTTCATCCCAAGGATGCAAGGATATGGGTAAATCAATGAATATCATTTACCACATAAGTAAAAAGAAGGATAAAAACCACATATGCAGTATAAAATAATAAAGAGGCTCTTTGGATGGAGCTAGATGCTGATGGGATGAATGGAGGGGCCTTTCCTGCTGTCCCAACACCACATTTCTCCAACACCCACCATCCCTCGGGTCTGCCGGTTCAGGGTGGCAGCAAGGAGAAAATTCACTCACAGGCAGGTTTCAGGAAATATTAGCTTTATTCATGCCCTAGCCAACATGTGCCTATCATAACCATTTACGCTGGATTCCTATTCAGTCCTGCACTGTACCTTGTCCCTCAGCGATCTCCTCCTGCTTCCTTCTCCAACTCCATTCATGCAAATCTCTTTTTGCTTCTGAGGCCAAACCTTTTGGAACCAAAATCCCTCCCAGAAATTGGAGGGTCTTTCTTGTAGGTAAGGTTACTCAAAGAATGCAGGGTGGGGTTACATCTGCCCCCTCCCCTTTAAATAAATAAAAAAAAACAGGACCCAAGAGGACAGGGATCATGGTGAGATTCCTGTTCTTGTGTGCGATTTTGGCTCTTTTCAAATGGAGTGAGCCCAATCTTTGGACCACCACATGGAGCCATTTTCAAAGATGGCCAAGACCCCTTCTGGGGCCAGAAGGGACAGTCAAACAGGAGAGGTGAAAATTTGGATCACTCCCATCTGAGGCCCAGAACTGAGACTGATGCAGAAAATCCTTTTTCCAAAGACCTCGGCCTCCTCAGAGATTGATGGAGGACCTTGATTGGAAACGGACCAGGAAGAAAAGGTTTATCTAAATGGACTGATTTTCTGAATCATGACCTTCAGATTGGATTTGGATTTTGAATTTTGAAACTTCGTACTTCGGCTTAGATGACCTTAGTTTTGGACACCCAGATGTGCCCGCCCAGTAGAGAAACTGCAGCGCTAGCTGCGAAACCTGCTTCCAAAAAACTGCCCAGAAGGCATAAACGGTGGAAAGCTCCTGATCAGGCCAAAAGCAGTGAGCCTGCATGGCTCCTACTGGGACCGCCCTCCACATCACGATAGTGAAACGGCACAACTGGACCCAGCTGCGGGTGTTGGGACCCCATGGAAGTGAAGCCACATGGGAGAAGACCAACGTCTGAACAAATTATTTTAGGTGAAGGGATAAAATGGGAAGCCCACAGATTTTACACAAAGTCTGGACAATTGGTGTTGGTGACGGGATAAAAGTCCACAGTGTATTCACATGTGGACAATTTGGTGGTGGAATAAAGTTAAAAAAAAGGGGGGGGGACAGCGTAGCCCAACTAAAAATTCGATTTAAAAACTGCATCTAACTTTGCTTCAGATGTATCTCTTAATCTAAGTCATTTTCTTGCTGATTTAAATGTGCTTAATTGTTTTCCATGGTTAATGTTCTCAATTGCAAATTTATTTTACTGTGCTTTTTGATGTATTAGCCTGTTTTTAAAATGTATGTTCTGTATAGATGTTCTTGTGCTTATGTGTTTAGGATAAGGTTAATAGGAACATGAAAGTTCAGGAAAAAGATTATATATCATTAAGAAATAGAGGAACCAGGAAGTTCCAGTATAAAATGCTTGGTTATACCATTAAGAGGTATAGGAACTAGGAGGTTCCAGTATAGTGCTTGGTAGAAAGCATTAAGAAAATTTTAAGTTATAGGTGTATTTTGCAGAAAAAGTTATGTTTATGGAAAGGCTGATATGTTAATTTTCACTTTATACCTTGTTGCTTTGTAAATATTACCTGCCTTTGACTATAGGCAGAAGCCGGGGAAAACAAAGGATAACTTATGTTCTTTTGTTTTTATTTCAAAAAAAAAGGGGAGGCAGATGCAACCCTACCCTGCATTCTTTGTGTAACCTTACCTACAAAAATGACCCTCCCATTTCTGGGAGGGGCCTTGGGGAGATTACAAAAGATTTGGCCTCACCTGCAAAAGAGGATTTGCATGGATGCATGATGGAGGAAGAGGCAGGAGGAGATCTCTGAGGGACAAGGTACAATTCAGGGCTGAATAGGAATCCAGCGTAAAAGGTTATGAGAGAAGCCACACATGTTGGCTAGGGCATGAATAAAGCTGATATTTCCTGAAGCCTGCCTGTGAGTGAGTTCTCTACTTATTGCTATCCAGAGTTGGGGACTGACAGTTGGAAAGGAGTTGGATACACTGGTCCTGGGCTGGAGGAAAAAGGCCTCCATCTCCATCCACCACCATCCAATCTCATCCAAAGGGCCTGTTTATTATTTTATACTATACACACACGATCATTTTAATTGGTGCAGAGAAAGCACTTAACAAAATCAAACACCCATTCATAATGAAAATCCTCAGCAAAGTAAGTACAGAAGAAACTTTCCTCAAGATAGTAACTGCTATCTATAAAAATCTCACAGCCATATTACTCCCTTTTTTTTTTTTTGGTTTTTGAATCACATCCGGCAGCCCACAGGGGTTACTCCTGGTTCTAAGCTCAGAAATCTCTCCTAGCAGGCTCTGGGGACCATATGGGATATGGGGATTTGAACCAGCAACCTTCTGCATGCAAGGCAAACACCTTACCTCCATGCTATCTCTTCAGACCCTTCAATATTACTCTTTTTTGCTTGTTTGTTTTTGTTTTTTGGGTGATACCCAGCAGCACTCAGGGGTTACTCCTGACTCTGTGCTCAGAAATCACTTCAGGCTCAGGGTACCATATGAAATGCCGGGATTCGAACTACTGACCCTCTGCATGCAACGCAAATACCTTACCTCCATGCTATCTCTCCGGCTCCTTAATATTACTCTTAATGATGAAAACTACTGAAAACATTTCCACTAAGGTCAGGCACTAAGCAAGATGTCCACTGTCTCCACTCATTCAACACAGTCCTAGCAATAGCAATCAGAAAAGAGAAGGAAATAAAAAAATCCAAATTGAAAAAAAAGGAAGTCAAACTATCTTTATTTGTAGATGATGTGATGATACGCATCAAAGATGCTAAAGAGTCCACATAAAGCTCCTAGAAACAATAAACCAATACAGCATAACGGCTTGCTACAAAGTCAATACTCAAAAATCACTTCCATTCATTTATAGAAATAACTACTCAGAGGAGAAAAAGAGCAAAGAGTCTATCTCACTTTAAATAGTGTCCCAAACTATTAAGTTCCTAGGACTCAGCTTAACAAGAGAGGTAACAGACCTATACCACCAAAACTTCAAAACTCTTCAGAAAGAAACTGAGTAATACTCGATGCTCATGGATTGGAAGAATCAATAACCTCAAAATGGCAATCCTATGGAAACTACTATACAGATTCAATGCAATCTCTGTTCAAATTCAGGCAACTTTTTCAAGGACTTAGAACAATTCATTATAAAGTTTGTGTGGAAACATAAAAGACCTAGGATAGACAAACCCGTATAGAAAAACAAGAAACTGGGAAGCATCTCATTACTTAAATTGAAGCTCTACTACAAAGGTATAGTGATCTAAAACAGCATGGTATTGGAGCAAAGAAAGGCTTTCAGATTACTGCCTTTCTTAATCATGCTGGTTTCATTCCTAGCATCCCATATGGTCCCCTTAGCCTGCCAGGAGCAGAGTGTAGAGTCAAGAGTAATCTCTGAGTGCCGTTGGGTGTGACCCAAGAATAAAAACAAAAATAGAAAAAGAAAAAATGCTCTTCATCATTTATCATTAGGGAAATCCATCACTTATCATTAGGGAAATCCAAATAAAGACAACAATGATATATAATCTTACATCAGTGAGGATGGCAAATATCAAAAATAATGGGAACAATTGGCAGGGATGTGGTGAGAAAGGAACTTTCATCCAAAGTTGGTTAGAATGCTGCCTGGTCCCAACCCCTTTGGAAAACAGTATGGAGCATTCTCAGTAAGTTCAAAATTGAGCTGCCACATGATCCAGGTATCCCTTTTAGGTATCTATCTCCAGAACAGAAAAACATTAATCTAAAAGGATATATGCACATTGCTATTCATTGCAGCACTCAGCACAATAGCTAAGACTTGGCATCAACCTAGATGTCCAACAAAAAGATGAATGGATCGTGAAGATGTGGTATATATATACAATGGAATACTACATAGCTGTAAGGACATGGCTGCAATTTTCTACAAGAATGGAAATGGAAGATATTATGTTAAATGAAGTAACCCAGAAGAAGGATAAATGCAGAATGATAACACTTATATATGTGGTGTTTAAAATACCTGCATGAAGAAATGCAATGGTCTAAATGGGAGTTGTTTATAAACACCTTTGGTCCCAGAATATATCTAGGAGAACGAATGAAACTGTCCAAGAAGAGAAACACAATATGAAAGATGGGACCCAGGGGAGAACAATCTCAGGTGCATTGGTAGTGTTGAAAAAAGACAGAACTAGAAATCCAAGCCAAAGGCAAAAACAATGGAATCAAGAGACCCAAACTTTAATGATCTAAACTTAAAATGGACCTCTTATACTGGCAGGTGGGGGAGGGAGGGAGAGGGTGTTATAGGATGCACCTGAGGAATATTGGTGGAGGGATTGGCCTCCACCAATTCATTGTATGTCTGAAACCCAACTATGATGGACTTTGGAAATCACAATGGTTTCAATACAATTTAAAAAAAAGCCAAAAATCCTTTGTCTTGTTACAATATGCTATGGATTCAAAGGACAACCCTGAAGAATACAACTTAATTTGTTTCAAACCATTATGGTGAAATGAAAAAGAGTCATTGTACAACCTATTGTAAAAATGCAAGGCAAGGACGATTGTTTTAAATTTGATGATCAAGAAGTTTCAGAAATTTCCACCTCATCTGTGAACTCTATAGTAACTTATATTCCCTTTTATACTTCAAAGCAATGGATATAGCTGTTTAGATTGAGCAGATGTTCAAATAACTGCTCTTTATAGATGTCTATAATAATGTTTTTTTTTCTAATGATTTTATGTTTTCAACTGCAGAAACAGGTGCAGAATGCGTCTGGAAGTCATGGACTGCCACTATAGAGCTCACTTGAAGAATGTTTTAGTGTCTTAATTTTAATATGCCTAGAATAACTTTTTAATCCTTTTGCTCACAGTGGTTCTTGGAGATATAGGCTGGATGCCCTATTTTTACATTACAATACAAATACTCCAAATACTGCTCAATTGGATGCCTTGATAAATATCCTAATTTATTCATTTTCTATTTATTATGCCTGCTAATATGATCTAGTGCTTATGTCCACTGATATCACTGGAATAGGCATCTGCATATCATAAACAATCGTTGCAGTGCTCATTCATTGAGTATGTTTTGCAATTTCTCATTTGACAGCTGATAAGGACTATGTGCAAAGCAGTCAACAGTTAGCATCATACTTAATGATAAGAAATACAAAGCTTCCCACTGAGATTAGATACTAAGCAAGGATGTCTGTCCTCTCATCAGCCTTCACAACTTCGTAATAAAAGACCTTGTTTAATCAGTAACACAAAAGAAATAAAAGTCATACAGATTTTGAAGCAGCACATGAAACTATCTTTTTTATTTTTTTATTTTTATTATTTTTATTTATATCTTTTTTTTTTTTTTTCGGCCACACTCATTTGATGCTCAGGGGTTACTCCTGGCTAAGCGTTCAGAAATTGCCCCTGGCTTGGGGGAACCATATGGGACGGCGGGGGATCAAGCCGTGGTCCTTCCTTGGCTAGTGCTTGCAAGGCAGACACCTTACCTCTAGCGCCACTTCACCAGTCCCAGCAATTTATTTTCGTTTCAATCTAGTTTATTATTATATCATAATGTTCATGTTCCCAGTTTGCTTCCAGGAAAGGAACCTATATACTCAAGATCCATTAGATGATACTTCATGGTGTAGACTCCTTTTACAGGGCTCATTATCATATTACTTAGTATTCTAGACTTGAAAAGTATTATTGTTTTAAGAATGTTCTATACACAATCTAACTCAGGAATCTTTTATTCTCCCCCAGAAAAGTTTACCCTCACCAATGATGATCTTCCTAGGAATTGGAAAACTTTTCCAACTGACTTGCTGGCTTTATATTTTAAAAGTACTCTGACCTGTTCTACCTGGGTCAGTTTTTCAACTGTAACCTATGGACTGATCTTCATTGTCTACGTGTGTGTTGTGGCCACCTCTATGTCTGGCTAATATCCTTCTGTATTGTACGTTATATATTGTCCTTCCCCCTATTATACATAACCTTTCCTTTTATCTCCCCCACTGATTACCACTTTACAAATACTTTTCTATCCTTTTGTTCTCACCCCTAATTTGTTATTTCTCCCTATTTAACCCCTTTTCATCTTCAGGTAACACCTGAACGTCACCGGGTGTACCCCCACCCTGAAAAAATAAGAGACAGGTTACTCCTGGCTCTGTGCTCAGAAATCGCTCCTGGCAGGCCCAGGATGCTGTGATTAAAGCCACCTTCTGTGCTGGATTGGCTGCATGCAAGGCAAACGCCCTACCACTGACAACTGTCTACCTCTTTGATCCCTTTTCTACAACTCTTGCCTCAGCCAAGCCTGTAGCAATGCTTAAGCAAAAAAGCAATAAATAAAGATCTGGGGTAAATCTGAGGCACATGGCTATTTTCAATGGTAAATATTTAAAAAAATCATGAGAAAAAATGAAAAGAATATAAATCATTTATTGAGTAAGAAAGAAATCTTGGTTCCTTTAAGTTTAAAATGACAGATAATTAATTTAAGCATCTCCCTTATATTTTGATTAATATATTAACCTTAGGACCCAGTAGGAAGGTAAGGAATATCAGAAAACATAGATTTTTATTTTCAGAAAAGAAATGAATTAAATTAGGGCTCTGTTTTTTAAGGAAGAACTTGACTGTCCTAACATTTTAGTGATAATCACCATCTAATTTATAGAAACTATATAGAATTTATCTAAGTTAGTATATGACGTTGTTAGAACCATATGAATTAATTTAAAAATCAATAAAATTTTAAGATAGAACTAATTTGAAAAAGGATCAGGCAATAGCAATTTCAACAGCTCAGTAATTCTGACCATGACCTCCAAATTAATGTCATTTTCTACAAAAACTGGCTAGTAAAATTTCCAGTGAAAAGAGCTGATTCTTGGGTACATATCATTTTTCTTTCTTTCTTTCTTTCTTTCTTTCTTTCTTTCTTTCTTTCTTTCTTTCTTTCTTTCTTTCTTTCTTT
>PVKC010007792.1:0-29080 GCA_004027635.1 Crocidura indochinensis | reverse complement strand
CTGCCATTTCAGTTTGAAGTTGAGCTACCGTGTTTTTCAGGCCTGCCATTTCAGTTTGAAGTTTTCTGAGTTCTGTCGTTGTGTTCTGTTCAGATCGATCTATGCTTTCTTGGAGTTTTACAAACATATTCCATATTTCTATTTTTAATTCCTTATCCAAGATGTTAAGCAGATGATTGTGATTTTTAGGGTCGTCCAAGCCATCATCTTCATTCTCAGTGCCTAGTGTTTGCCTATGAGCTTTCTGCATTGTTGCTCTAATAGTGTGGTTTTTCCTGTGTGTTGTGATGGGGTTTATTGACTCGCTGGCGGCTTCAGAGTGCAATGATTTCTGGGTTCGCTTCCCAGGGCTCTGTTCTCAAAAGAGAGGTCCAAGAAATCAGGACAGACAGAAGCAGGAAGAGGTCCCCCTCAGTCCTCCATGCTCTTCCCGAAGGGGGTATTCTTTACATGACTGAAACCCAACCACAATCATGTTTGTAATCAAGGTGTTTAAATAAAGATATTAATTAAAAACATAAAAACGAAATAATATAATTTGACTATACTCCACAATGGAAAGGGAGCATAATAAAATTCCTGTAACTGACCTTGCTAGTTCAACAAAATTAAAGAATTGGAGGTGGGATAGAACAAAAGCTTTTTTTTTTTGATTTTGCTGTCTAGGAACTACTTTGCTTGGGAGTTACTTCTGGTTCTGCATTCAGGAATCAATCCTAGTGGTGCTTCAGAAGTCATAGGCAATACCAGGAATTGTTCTGCCAGAAGCAGAACAAACACAATTTTTTAAAAGAAATTTCAAAAAGAAGACAACTTTGAAACAGGTGACATGACTCTACTACTGCCCTGAGAGTAATAAATTGACACCAAAGTCAAGGCAGCAGGTCAAGAAAACAGGCTAAAAGGCTCAAAGCTTGAAGTCTCCCCCTTGGACATAGTCCAGGAGTTCAGGGAAGATTCTAATAAAGAATTCCCTGTAAGAGACTCATGCTATATTTGTTTATTTTTTTATTATTGAGGATTACAAACAGTGGTTCTCAGGGCTTATGCCTGACTCTCCACTCAGGAGTCACTCCTGGCATGCTCAGGGTACCATGTAGGATGCTGGGGTTAAACCTGGGACAATCAGATGCAAGGAAAGTGCCCTATTCACTGTAGTATGTATGGTTCTAATCCCAATACACTCATTCTTGGTGACAAACTGAGAACAATTATTTCTAGAAGGCTAAGCTTAAATTCTTTTTGTTTTATTTTGTTTTGTTTTTATTTTTATTTCCAAGTCACACCCAGCAGCACTCAGGGGTTACTCCTGGCTATGCGCTCAGAAATCACTCCTGGCTTGGAGGACCATATGGGATGCCAGGGATGGAGCCTGTGTCTGTCCTGGGTCAGCTGTGTGCAAGGCATATGCCTTACTGTTGTGCTACCACTCCAGCGCAAGCTTTTATTCTTGCCAGAATTTATATTCATAGCCAGGACCAGGCCTTTAGTGTCAGCTCAGTAATACTGTAAGTGTATATGCTCTAGAGAATCATACAGATTTTGTGCCTCATATTGGTAGCTCTTGAAAAGCAACACTGTCCCAAGGGAAACCAATAGGACTTTTTATAAGGGGAGGAATTTCTCATTGAACAGAGCAGAATACTAGAAAAATGCAATTAGCCTACATCTGTTACATCTAGATGTAACTTATTTCCATTAAGTATTATGCTAAAGATATGAGATAAAGGCCAAAAGACCTATCATCTATAGTCAAGTGAAAATGTAACTCAAAAGGATACAATTTGTCTGTGATAGAGAAATGTAATCTCCGTCCAGTATCTTTAAAGAGAATGGCAATAAACAGAATGCGCATTATCTTATAATCAATAATTATCAAGCTAAATCTTGGAATTATATATTTAAATTACCTCAAAAATGAAAAGGTATGCCCCTCCCTCATGTAAAATTTGACTTAAAATACTAACACCAAGTTTTATCTGGCGTTAATGCTTCTGTGCAAAATATAGCTTTCCAAGACATGAAATGGGATATAATAAAGAGTAATTAAGATCCCTGTTTTAATAAAAAGGGGGGGTGGAGCGATAGCACAGCGGTAGAGCATTTGCCTTGCACACGGCATATCCAGGCCTGATCTTGGTTTAATCCCCAGAGTCTCGTATGGTCCCCTAAGCCAGGAGCGATTTCTGAGCACAGAGCCATGAGTAACCCCTGAGTGTCACCAGGTGTGGCTCAAAAACCAAAGAAAGAAAGAAAACGAGATAAAGAGAGAGAGAAGAGAGAGAGAGGAGAATGGATTTAGGCAGTGCTTCAATAACAAGGTACTCCAGGAGTATCATAGAGAAAATTATTTTGCATAAGTAAGGACTTGGAACATACCATTCTCCTCATCTGGAATTCTTACTCATTGGCCCTATACAAATTACAGGCCACAAACCCAATTTCTTTGGATGATGTTATGGCATCATACTTTGCTTTCTCTATCCGCAAATCAATCTGGCCCTGCTGCTGTGCTCTCTCCAGCCCCTCAATCTGATCAACTAAAACAAGAACCGTGGTAATTATTTCAGGGCAAAAAAGAAAAACAAAACGAACATTTGGCCTTTCTTCGCATTCTATAAAGAAAACAAAAAACACCTGGATGCGATCTCATTGTTTCCAAACTATTGCAACATCAACAGGGTTAAATGTGAGGATTTTCATGACTTTGGTGAGTGCTGGCATGAAGATAAGTACAGTCTCAGATGTTAGCACTGCACACTGAGAAAAAAAGCCCACTTTTCTGCCAAGGTAATGAAAATGTTGAAGGTCTGCCAGGGTTAATTAATAACACAGTGAGGAGACCCTGTTCACCAATGGTCACTTGGAGGTAAACCAAGAACTGCTTGAGTGAAACTGGGCTGCCCGCCACAAAAACTGTCTCAACATTGCAATTACGGGTGCACCGAGTCAACAAAAATATTTGGTCCTGACCTGTTTGGACTAAACGTCCCTCTTCTTTCTTTTACATGTCTGACTCAAGTACAGAAAATATAGTCCCCAAATGTCCTACCTTTGGACCTCAATCAGGCTTTCGGCTCTGTCTACATTCTTCCTGTTCTGCCTCCTAGATTTGGTGCTCCGCTGTCTCCAAAAGCTTACTGGCAATAGCTTTGTCAGCATTTTAGCTTCAAATCCAGAAGAAGTTATGTAAATAGACACCTTTTTAAGTAATATGCCAATGGGTTAGCAACCTTAAATCAAGCACAATTTATCCTTCCTCACTTGCCACACTATACTATTCACTTAGGTCTGCAGACCACCAAATTTTTCTTCCACGTTGTATCAAAAGCAATTATGTCCTCATGTACAGAAAATAATAGAACATTCTTCTGGGAAAGGTAATTTTTAAAAAATCTTAAAAAATGCCTGAGTTTAAAACTATAAAACTAGATTTTTTTTACTAAATTATTAAGATTTCAGGAACATTCTAAAATAGAGTGCAATCAGAAAAAAAAAACTTTTCAATATGAGCAGAAACTTTGTAGACCACTGCTACTTTCCCTAAAAAATGGACAAATAAATCAGCAAGTGAATCATATTCCAATTTTTATTAAAGAAAATTTAAAAATGGTCTAAAGATAAAAATAAAAAAAGAAGTTGGCATGTTATTTTAGGTCCATGAAGGAAAAATGAAAAAAAATTTATCTATTATAAAAGATTTACTAATCTTTCTGCTGTAATTTTGCTTTCTTTTGAGATTGACCAATAAGCAAATTCTAATAAATGCACAAAACCAGGATTAAGATTAGGCTTGTAAGATACTTGATTTGACTGCATAATTCAGAGTATACCATAAAATTTAGTAAACATGATAAATGCTATTTATATTTAATGTTTTCAGACACTAAACTGGATGCAAATATTTATGACTAACAAAATATAAAACTTTTCCCTACAGACAGAAATGGTTCTTGTGTATGAGCTAAAGAGTAAAAATGAAAGAGCAAAATAAAATAAAAATAATATAAAATAAAAATAAAAGAGTAAAAATGAAAATAAATATTTGGCTTAACTTAGAGTGGATCATCAAATTCTCATCTATAATTTTTTAAAAGATTTTAAAATATCATTATTATGTATATCAGCAATTCTTTCTAATAGAAATATACAACTAAAATTAAATCAATATTTCAAAAAGTTATCTGCATCTCCACATTCACTGTGGCATTATTTCATAGTAACAATATTCATCCAACCTCTTATACATCTATAACAAACCTTTGTACCTATTGCTGACATTGAAGTTCTCTTTAGTTATTAATTGTATGAGTAACACTGTGAAGAAATCCCTGTGCATAAATCTTAGTGAGAGAGTCATTTACTATTCCTCCCAAGAAACTGTCAGATCAAAGGATAGGACCTTACAAGGTCATGGGACTTTAAAAAAAGGATTCCACTTCCATTAAAATACAGTGTCCCAAGATCCCACCTCTGTTAGTTTCTGGAAGCAATGAAAATAGAAATATTGTTATCTTTATCATCCAACATCAGCAGATCTTCTGCTTTGTCACAATACCAAGACAAGGCTGGACTTGACCAGTTTCATAGCAAGGATAACTTGGTCCAAACGCTAAGTTGACACAGAGGGACCCAGGGGACCACACTACAAAGAGAGGCTCACATTGTGACATATAGCAGGCATTTTTGAAAAGGAGTATGCAGGGTAGGGCAGATTAATTAATATTCTCCTTAGCTGAATTACATGTTACTTATCTCTGCAATCAGGCCATTCTTCCACCACTGGACCTTTCTGTCCCTTAAGATATGAAATAATGTTAAGGACAATGTGTGGCAATCGCAAGGGGAAGAGGTGTGGAACATGCCTTTATGACTTGAAGAAAATTATCAGTGAGATGACACAGATTCTATTCCTGGAGAATGTCCAAATTTGTTGTTTACAGATTGATTCATCTTAGCAATTGGGCTTTAAAACACCAAAAGGGGAAACAACGATAAAGGATGGCCCGTGGCACTAACCAAAACTGTTGTCCCACAGGGGTTGCCTTGTGGTCTTCCAAATCTTTTGAGGCCTCCCCCAAATGACTCAAGGGATGGGAATTTCACCACCTCTACTGGGAGATTCTTTTATGGTCTCTTAAGTCTCACTCATTATAAAAATCTTCCTGATGAAACCATTTCCCCCTCTTTTCTTCAGTTCATTCATTACCCTTAGATAATCCCCTAAAGACTGCCCCCCACAATCATTCTCCTTCATTCGGGCTTATACTTTCAATTATCTGCAAATGGCTATCAGACCCCTGCTCCACACACATGCTCAGACCCTCCTTAGCTCTTCAGCCAACCTACACATATGTAATTCTTTTAATCTTTCCTCATACATCAAAACCTCCAGCTGCTTAATCATTTTAGCTCCTCTAATAAGCAGTGAATTGGAAGGGGATTATGGTTTTCTTCTACAGTCTTTCTCATGTCAGCTGCATCCCTTCTCCTCGACCACATGCCAGATTTCTGTATGCCAATAGCCATTCATCAACGGAAATGAGGGTTTTCTGGAATGCTGTGTTCTCTACTACAAGGGGGGAAAATGGATCCCTCCTACCCATAACTCATTTCTAGGGTAAATCAATATTTATATAAACTTATAAGGAAGAAAGGGTTGAGAGAGATCTGGGACTACCCTAAATTTACAAGCAAATTGAGAAAATATTTTTCACTCTATGTTAGAATTCCACAATGTTTTGCCTTGGCATTGATTATGAATTAATAAAGGAAATCCAGTCACTTTTAGGTAAGGAATACTGAAGTGTTGACCACTCACTTCTTTATTGAAATACTGACTACTCACTTCTTTCTTGGTGAAAATTGAGATTCCCTTATCAAACGACCTTCTTCTTGTTCTTTAAATATTGTCATCAGAATAGCTAGTCAGGTTACTGGTCTTCCCAAGATCCTTATATATCACAAACCCTTGTTACTATAGGAATCACTCTTATGACTCAAGTTCTGGCTTACAATGCTCTAATTTTTTTCTTCAAGTACAGTGGAAACAGCTCTCTATTTCATTCTGAAAAGAAAAACACCTTTATGGGATCAATATTGCACTCATGAATTCTCTACCTGAAACATTTCTTCTTTGTCCGTCTTCCCTCAAAAATTGTCTTCTATTCTTTAATATTCAAGTTCAATTTCATTTCCTCCAGGAAATCTGCCCTTTTCTTTATACTTCATTATGTTTGATGCCTATAACATTGAGATATTTTATTTTGCATGATTCACCCCTCAATTCACTTCCCATCTGAGTTTAGCCTCATTAAACAGAACCCTCTGCAGACAGAGATTATGCCATATTCCTTCTACATCACACCCCCAAAGAAATAACCAATGCTTTGCTCTTAACAAAGTGGATACTTATTAAATATTTCTTGATTCCTAATGCAGTCAGAAAGCTCAAAAGAAAGCACCCAAGCTTTAAAAATGTTTGTGTTTAAGTAGAAAAAATTCACTATTTAATAGTCAAAATCTTCTCTTGTTGGCCTTAGCCTTTAGCATTAAAGCATGGTAAAATTTATTTTTAAATAAACGACAGTATATATTTCATCTGCAACATTCAGCTTCTCTTTATGTTTTCTAAAATTAAGGACGTATTCTTTATTTCCTGTAAAACTTAGCCATTTTATATTTAATCATCCGTGCTCTCCCTTTTGTCAGAAACTTCTTTGCCTTATTAGAAACTTTTCTTTCATCCTTAATTCCAAAAAGATTAAAACTATGTGCAGAGAATGAAAGAATGGTACATGTCCAGCTCAGTCCTCAGCATCACACAATCTTCTGAGTACATATATACATAGCTCTGGAGGTTCCTGAGCACCAGAGGTGGTCCTGATGGTCATAGAAGCACTTAAGTGACCTTGGGACCTAGCAGAAACATCCAGCCCAGTTGACAGACTATCACTGGGACTGACCCCACGGTCTTTTGAGAACCTCTTGTGAACCACCCCCAAATAAGGAAATATGCTATCTAAATTAAAAATTATGCTCTTCAGCAACCGGTATTTTATGATTCCTATAATGTTCAAAAAATCACTCTAGGGGCCGGAGCGATAGTGCAGCGGTAGGGCATGTGCCTTGCACATGGCTGACCCAGGATGGACCTCGGTTTGATCCCCAGTGTCCCATATGGTCCTCCCTCAAGCCAGGATTTCTGAGTGTATAGCCAGGAGTAACTCCAGAGCATCACTGGGTGTGGCCCAAAAAACAATAAGTAAATAAATAATAAATAAAAATCACCCTAATCTTCAATGAACTACTCATCAATATTGATTGTAAAATTCTATGTTGCTTCACTTTTTATTTTTTAACTAAACAGAGTTCAGGTTGCTGTCTTTAAATTTTCTGTGAATTTGAGAATCAAAGATTTGTATTTTCTAATTAAAATAGAATGACTAACTTTTCATTTTTTTTCTCAGTTCATTACCACATATTTAGTTGTGCTTCCTGCAGAATATTTGTCTCTGAATTAAGCACATGCCGGGTATCCTGATGACATCTCACACTCATAGTCATGAACCCAAGCCAACCATGCTCAAGATATGCTCACAAGTGCATTAAGAAGACTCAACCCCATAGTCACTTAAGCAAACATTACAACAGCAACTCTGAACCCCTAAGTATTCATGAGCCTCAAAAGCATCATACTTATGTGAAAATTTATGTTTTCTGAAAGGTCTTAAAGATTACTTCTAGGGCCAGAGCAGTGGCACAAGCGGTAGGGCATTTGCATTGCACGTGACTAACCTAGGAAGGACTGCAGTTAGATTCCCCAGCATCCCATATGGTTCCCCAACCAGGAGCGATTTCTGAGTGCATAGCCAGGAGTGACCCCTCAGTGTCACCGGGTGTGGTCCTCCCCCCTAAAAAAAAAGATCATTTCTAATATATTCTCAGTTTAACCAAAAGAAGGACACCATGCTTAAAATCACCTGACTTCAACTTCTCTGGCAGACTCATGTGCACTTAGTTACACAAGAATTCTTCCACAAGCATTCTTTGTCTTCCCATTCATCTCCACTCTGTTGTGTTAGAAGTTTTACTTTGTGAAATCTGTGAAAAAAAAGTAAAAAGACAAGAATTTAAAGTTATATTGACTCCATTGAAGTCCTTCCATTTTGCATACTGCTTTTCATGAAAGTTAATTTGTTTGTTTTTGAAGGGCCACACCCAGTGGTGCTCAGGGGTTATTACTGGCTCTTCACTCAGAAATTACTCTTTGCAGGCTTGGGGATGATGCCAGTTCTGAGTCAGCCATTTTTTTTGCTATTGCTTCAACCCACAAATTGATTTTTCTGAGATTTTATAATCTTTATTTAAAGATTAAAGAGTTTATAGCCAGACACTCTATTTTAGAATTGTCTCTCAGTATTGCCATCTTTTAGCTGCGTAGCCTTGGGCAAAAGTTAACCATAACCCTGAGACTGTGCTATGAAATAATAAAAGTCAATCAATAATAATAAGTCACATAAAAATAAATGAGACAAATAATATGCAATGACATAGAATGAACCCAATACATAGAATGTCTTTTTTAGTGAATATTTTATTTTGCTGTCAAGTATCTGAAACTTACGATAATAAAGTAATGCACCAATTTCTGAGGATCATAATTATAGTTTGATAATTTTTACCATTACATATCTCATAGTGACTTATTTATTTGGAATAAATATATAAAGTATTACTTTAAAGTCATTCATAAAATTATTTTTATTTAATAGCATATATAATATCTGTTATTAAATTCTAAAGAATGTCCAAGGATTACCTATATCAATAAAATGCTAATTTGTCTTATGAGGTTATATCTTTAACTTAGACTTTCAAGTACTTCAAAAGAAAACAGAAAATAAGTAATTTTTTCAATTATTTTTGTAATTATCAATCTAGGAAAAATTCTAAAGAAATCATAATGTAGGGACTGGAGAGACAATACAGAGGTTAAAGCTCTCACAGTGCTTGTAGCTAACCCCAGTTCAACTTCTGCTCCAACATATGGTCTACAACAGGAATGATCCCTGAGAACATAGACAGAAGTAAGCCTCAAGCACTGAAAAAAAATCTTATTTTAAAAATCCATTTACAAGACATCATCTTTAAGAGTTAATCTTTAAGAATTAAATCTTTATGATTTAAAGGTATAGTTGATTCTCTAGATCTAACCAGAGATCCTCTACGTATTTTCTCTATTTCCCCCAAAGAGTTACACAACTTAGCATTTCTATATTCAAAATTTAATCCTTTCATTTCATGGGGACACTGACTCACTTCCTTAGTGTAAGTCATTATTCCACAACTTTCAGTAAAACGGGATTTCAAAAATAAACACAGGAAGAGGTAGAGATTATGGGCATAAAGATTAGTCTTTAAATGGAACTGGTTCCCTCATGTGACTTGATGTGAAAACTCCAAATAAGATTGACCTCAGAGTTCCTTATGTGAGCAGACTAAGACACTTAGAATTTATTCATGTCAAATGTTTAAGAAAACACTGAAAAACAAATTTAAACCACCAAGGAAATAAATGCTTAAAAAGTGAAACAAAATGTTTTGCTCCGAAATTATCTTTTCTTCTTTTAGTGGTGGTGTTTGGGATTATCATGTGGGTGACCAAAAGATAAAACAAGCATTAAGGTGAATGCCTTACATTCAGCCAGCCTCAGTTCCACCTCTGACAAGGTGGTCTTCAGAGTATAACAAAGTACAAGCACAAAGGCCCCAGACCAGCATTAGAATGGCCTGGTAACTAACCCTCAGAAGTGCAGAATCTCGGGACCCGGGAGATAGCATGGAGGTAAGGCATTTGCCTTTCATGCAAAAGGTCATCGGTTTGAATCCCGGTGCCCCATATGGTCCCCCGTGCCTGCCAGGAGCAATTTCTGAGCATGGAACTAGGAGTAACCCCTGAGCGCTGCCGGGTGTGACCCAAAAACCAAAAAAAAAAAAAAAAAAAGTGCAGAATCTCAATAATATCCTCAGGCCCATGTATTGAAGTCCTCTCCAACCCTTGGTTGACTGAAAATAGCTGGAAAGGGCCTCCTGAGCACTGCTGATAAGGCTCAAAACTTTTTAAAAAACAATCATATAATCAATATTTTAATAATTATGTGTAGGGCATTTGTTCCTCTCCAAGCAGCAGAATATTCCACTGTTTTTCATTGTGTTTTTTTTTTGTTCTATAAAAATTAGAAGGAAATTTTCATTCAATTGCTCAGTTGACTAATCAGTAAAAAAATGGAAAATAAGTAGAATGATAGGCCTGGAATTACTGTAAACATGCTCTGAACAGAAACATTTTGTGTTTACAGAATAGATAAAGAATGAAATGTGACAGCAATTTTTCAGATTTTTTCCCCTTCTGCTATGTCACTATAGACTTTCTGCAATGAGGAAAATATTTTATAGCTGTATTATCCAAATAAATATCTCTAGTCACACATTGGCTATTGAGCATTTAAAATGTGTCTTAGACAACTAAAGTATAGACGTTTAAACTTTATTATTTGTAATGTCTTGAGAGAAAAGCAGAAGATAAATCCTCTAATAAAAACATAAAGGCCAATATTCTGTGTTTCAACCATTTCCAAAAACTTTTTCAATATGTAAAAATTATTATTTATAGTAATAATTATTAAAAATGTTATAAGAGATAGACCAGCTCCATGTTTATAAGTGTAAAATTCCTTTAGGTGAGATATCTACATTGACAGAAATTTCTATTTATCCAGAAGAAAATAAATTAAAATGTTTTTACTTGTGTCTATAAACAGAATTAGTTTACATGCTCACATTATTTTTTCATCATTCTCAAACTCAACCATAATATGAAGATAAAAGATATAGTAAGTTTTCCAAGAAAAGATAAAATCTAGACAGTGGGGAGGAATTCTCTCCCTGGCTGTAATTCTAGTTTGCTCTTGACTGTCTTTTGAACATGAGCCCACAACTTTATATTAATGTAATTTCTTAGTTATCAAACAATGTTGAAGGGCCCTTTGTTGAATGAACATAATCTGGGCATTATTGGAAGCTTCTGAGATTGCTCTAAGTTCAAGCATCATTGTTGCTGTTTGAGTGGAAAGTAAAAAGGAAAGAAAAAACAAGAAAAGAAAAATGTCCTGGTCAGGATTGAAAAAACATTTGCTTATTGCCAAAGCAGGTCATGAAATGGGAACTTAGTGGATTCCATATTCCAATGAATACAAGAATAAAATCCTAATATGAGAAGAAGCTTCATAAAAGTAGAATTTTCTTTTTCTTTTTTCTTTTTTCACTTCAAATGAGGAAACTGAGAAAAACCTAATAGCCTCTAAATAGGTTGAAAATTACTCTACAACAGTTCTTCTTTGTGTGGAACTGAACCAGCATTCATGTGCCTTCATCTTTTTAGATGTATTTAGCTATTTATCAAGTGGACATCCTAGCGTTTGTACCTTGATCTCATAGCTTTAGAAATACTAACATGTGAGGCCGGAGAGATAGCATGGAGGTAAAGCGTTTGCCTTCCATGCAGAAGGATGGTGATTCGAATCCGGGCATCCCATATGGTCATCTGCGCCTGCTAGGAGCGATTTCTGAGCGTAGAGTCAGGAGTAACGCCTGAGAGCTGCCGGGTATGACCCAAAAACAAACAAACAAATAAAAAAAGAAATACTAAGTGTAATTGATCACGATCTACAAATTTAGTCGACAAGCAGTATAACATTCTGAATATATTCCATTCCCATTCCATTATTTAGTGCAATTTCTTTTTTGATGACCGCCGGATACCATCTGAGTAGCATCAACCAAATCTGTTATTCAGTGAGGCCACTCAAGGTTCGGGTCTTGGTGAACGCACAGTACCAAGATGTGGAAAGTGAGTGCCATGTGCTATTTGATGTCAATTAGTGACTAAGACACAATATGTAATGCCCATTGTACCCTTGGTCCTCATTTGCTGATCTATTCAACTGCAGTGCTCATCATCCATGTATGTATGGCTTATGGCTTCTGACTCCTCGAGGTTGCTTGGCTAGTGTCACCACATCACTATGTATTTTTGCTTTATCCAAATAAATTATTAGGTAATTCATTTTTTGCTAGAAAAATGCAGTTTCCCAATCAGACAAAATATAGCAAATGATTTGTATCCCTGTTAAAAAATAAAATTAAAAAGGTTTTATACAAGAAAAACAACATTGTAGTTATGTTTATTAAGATTGCCCTCTCTGATTAGATACTTAGAAAATAAAGATTTAAGCCTGTCTGGAGTACAGGTGTGGGGAGGGGGGTGTTGAGGAGGTGGGAGATTTGGGACATTGGTGGTGGGAATGTTGCACTGGTGAAGGGGGGTGCTCTCTATATGACTGAAATCATATGACTACAATCATATTTGTAATCAGGTGTTTAAATAAAGATAATTTAAAAAAGTCTTGGAGCAAAAAAAAAAGAAAGAAAAGAAAGAAGATTTAAGGCAAAAGGCAAAACTTCCCACTGTACTTTTGTTTCTGTTTGTTTTGTTTTGGGGGATATCGTCTGGCGGTGCTCAAGGGTTACTCCTGGCTCTTCATTCAGGAATTACTAGGGGCATGTGTTAAGCAGCAACAACAATCACCTTTCCTGTTTTCCTATATTATCTGGCCCCTAGACTTTTCAATGTTCTGATTCAGTAAAATTTTAATGAATATCTTTACTGCTTCATGCTGCTCATACAACAATGTCTTATGATCGAATTTTAATGCAATTGTTTTCATAAATATAACAGGAAATATTTTAAGAATATCCATTTGTATATTAACATATAACTATTAACTGTTAACATTTTACATGTTAAGTTAATCATATATTTGTAATGTCACACAGCAAACATTTCAGGAAAAAAAATTATATTTTATTAGCAACTCATTTCTCTATTATGAGATTTGAGTCCCAGAAGAAGTGCGTAGATAGCCAAATATTTGCTGTGATTTTCTGATTTCAACAATATACCTGAGCTTCTAATATATATCTAGCAGGCTCCTGATCTTTTCCTGCCTGTTAATTTAATTTCTCCTTCAGCTTGACATTTTTACTAAGCTGATTTTGGGAAAGTGCAGCATTGTGGTTTATCCACTTTGGAAATAATTTCAGAGGGAAGAAGGACCTCCAAAATGAAGCTTGTTCTAGCCACACATCATATTTTCCCCAGAAGTGCCTATAAATTCCCTAAAATAAGAAAGTGCTCATTATTTTTGATAAACAGTAATGACTGAAAATTCATATTTCATTTTAGTACCAGAAGTGTGGAGTTGAGATACAGTAGCGGTCTTTTTCTGTGCCGTATAATGGCCTATTATTTCACGAATTACTATTTACTTTGTGTCTGTAACTTAGCTCCAAGTAAATTCTGCCTTTCTTCTCTTTGCAAGTTAAGTGGGGGAAAAAAATTACCTCAAACTCTACCAAGTGTCAAAGCTGCCTTAAAATATTGGTATTTAAAGGAGGCCTAATACTAATAAGTCTGAGACGATTAAGAATCCTGAGTGAGGATCTACAGAGCTGTATTATGTCATATGTGACAGAAATCTTAAATTAGGATGGCAACATGGATGCTGGAACTTTCCTGCAGACTAGAAAAAAATGTCCAAACCTTACTAAGCTGGCATTTAGTAAGCATTGCTGAAATAAAGGTGCAACAAGTCTATTGGTTTCTGCTCTTCGGATTTTTTTTTCTTGTCTTTAGTTTAGAACTTTGAAGTTTGTGACGCTTTGTTCTCTTCCTCTCAGCCAAGCCAGTAAAACGAATTATTATTACTACCACATTTGTGTCTCTTGGATTGTATTTTTGGCTAATGCAAGCACTTTTACAAGCATGATCTTGGTTGAAGGAGCAATTAGAATTAAGGAGCCTTATCCAACAATTACAGCACTTACTGCAATTATATTAGTAACAAGAGTCAGTTGACAACTTACCGAGTTACCCCCAATGCTACATTTTTATTTTGCTTTTAAAGTTCTCCCAAGCCTAATGCTGAAGGTTCCTCATCAGCCTGGGGTAGTCCAGATTTGGAGTCTGCAGCCCCATCAGCCCCCACCCCGTTAGCCATCAAAAAAGGAACTGCCCCACCAAGCCTTCTCTTTTCACAACAGGATATCTGGTTTCTTTTATGAGGATACAGCTACGGTAATTTGGTTTCGTGGTTTGTTGGAGGTAAGCAGGCTCTTCACAGCACAAACACCAAAATCCCCTTCAAGCAGTTTCTTGTTAATAGCTGGGGTCTGATTGGCAGATTTGCATTGTAAAGTGTGATTTGGTTGGATAAATATGTTTAGTCTAGTAAGCACTTTAGTGATTGAGTGTCTGTTAATGGATAAAGGTGGATTATGGTGAAACCTCTACAGGCTGTCACTGGGCACTTAGCATAGGAAGATGTCAAGGCGAATGAGAAACACACTGGCTCCAGGGCAGCTGAAGGCCATAAAATGCTCTAATATTCAGGACCAATACTGGGCTTGCATGCTGCAAATAGTCATGTCTTTGAGACACAAGGAAATAAACTTGAGTTTTATTTCTGATTGATTTTTTACACCCCTTATCCCTCCCCTAAATCTATTTTTCTCAGGTGACCTTACTCATCTTATCAGAATGACAGGTTTGTCTTTTTATTGTGTTTATCTATTCATCAATTTTATCTCCTCATATTGCACATCATCCAATAATTGCCTTTTTCCTTCTGGATTATTTCATTTTACATGATTCCCTTGAGTGTATCTCCTATTTTGAAGTGAATGGTAAAATAAAATTTTTCTTTTAATAGGGAAATAGCATTCTACTCTATAAATGTACCAATTCTTCTCTATCAAAACTTCTATTGACAAGCATTTCAGTTGTTTCTATTTGGGGTCCATTGCAAATAATGCTGCCATAAGTACTGGAATGGATCAAATATCAAAATACTCACTTCAGTAGAGGAGTAAAAGTGGAAACTTCTATGATAAAGTTTTGTAAGTTTAGTGGCAACATAGGGATATCCGAGACACTCCCAAGCTGACACCTTCCATTGGATTTGCAATCAGAGAACTATATAACTATATATATAACTATATATAACTATATATAACACCATTATTGCTCCATGAATGACTCCAAGTCCAGATGAAATCTTTGCATCCTGAGATCCTGCTGACAAACTAGGAAGTGAAAGTGGGCTAAGACATTAGAGTTAATACAAGGGAAGTTGATATTTGTTCATGAACTATGAGTACACTCATAGAATGTAATTCTTTCCTGAATTAAGACATTTACAGAAATTAAAAATGACGAATTTCCTTCATCCTTCCCTTCTCCAAGCATCTGGATATGAGTATTTTCCCTTAAATAACAAAAGAAAGAAAATGCTTGAATTCTTTGTAAAACTTTGCTGTAAAAGTCGTTTTTTTATTTCTTCTCAGGTGAATGTGCAGAAGTATTTTTATGAGGTGAAAATATCAGCTTACCCCCAAGAATCTTAATGCTACTTAAACATCTCAAGCTCTGGGACAGAGATGCTGAACTCTGTTTCCCAGTTAGTTATGAACCACTTAGACTTTATATATTTGGACACTTTTGGCTGCTCTATGAATGTTAAACATCTTTCTTCAACACTCTCTGTCAGACCGCTAATGAGTAATTCTTAGGAGTATCAAGATTCTAGAGAGATTTATCTCTTAAGCATTAAATATTTAAGACTTTGCAAATCCAATGATTCACTAATTACTCTGGTCACTGGTTTTTCCTATGTTACGTGACATCAGAAGTATTGACCAGTAATAATACCCTGCATCAATGAGTTAACATCAAGTTAAATTTGGAAGATTTTTGCATATTAGGAATAAACATTATTCTAACATAAATTGTAATAGAGACCAGTTAAAAGTCTAGAGTCTATTGAGGTGGTAACAACTCGTTGAGATCTCAATATCCTTGAGGACCAGTCCCAATATGCCCTCTTGATGAAGCATATAAGATGATTCCTTAATAGTTCACTGATAAGGAACTTGAAGAATTACACATATATAAGTATTGAACCTAGAACATTAGAAAGTATGATTCCCTTTATTTTATTTTATTTTTTGATTTTATGGGCCACACCTGGTCGCACTAAGGGGTTATTTCTGGCTATCTGCTGTGCTATCTCTTGAGCACCAACTTTTGTTCATTTGTTTAGTTTGAGGGTCACACCCAGCTGTGCTCAGGGGTTACTCCTGGCTCTGCACTCAGAAATGCTACTGACAGACTTGGGGTTCCATATGAGATGACGGGAATCAGTCTCAGGTCAGCCACCTGTAAGGCAAATAAATGCCCTATCTGCTATGCTATCTCTCTAGCCCCTCATTTTCTTTGTTGTTGTGGCACAGCACATTTTCTGTTTTTAACTACTCTATGATTAAATAAAGGAAAACATATAGCTACATATAAAATAAAAGTGCTAGCATTATAATAAATCTACAATTCATAGTGCTGTAATTATAAGTACATTTATACGTAATCTCTCATCACACAATTCCTAGTATCATGTCATTTGGTTTTAGTCCTGATTTGCAAAGTTCACCCCATTCATTCTCTATCACCATATGAAATCTATTCTGAAGCACATCTGCTTCTTTTGGGTACATGAGAAACACAGGATCTTCTCACATCTCTTGGGAGCATACAATTATCTGCCCATGACTCCTCTGTCTGGACACCCTTGATCCAGCCCTCCTGCCCCTCTGCCATTTAGCCTAGAGATGGAACCCATTCTGCCACCACTGACTAAGCAAAGCACAGGTCCTCTCTATTCTCCCCATCCTAAAACTATCCTAAATTTTATCCTGTATTCTCACACAAATGTGTCCTGCTGGAGCATTTCCAAACCTCTGCTTTCTCATTTGCACTTCAACTCTTTCTCTCTTGTGGAATCTTCCTTTGATTAGAAGGTATAAAATTGAATCTACTTATTCACGTATTCTATAAAGAAATAGAGCATGGTGAAATTGAACATGTTGAACAATGACTAAACTAAAGCTGAGCTCACATCAGGTATGTATTATTCACAATTATACAGATGGCCACTGTACTCATAAATTATTAACTCTGAACTTTGTAGCATATAGTTGATGCAAGGAAAAGAGCTATCTATATATTCTCCCACCCTACTTTTCTTCACCATAGCAGCCCGAGTTAGGTAAGTGCCAGCTCCTACTCATTCCCTTGGTTTGCTACAAAAATTCATAGTTTAGCATATAATTTTAGTTTAATTTTATAAATTTCCAACCTTTAATCTTAAAGACACAGACACAGACAACAGGATCTCTGCAGAGAATAGATGTGAAGTACAGTAAAATAGTAAGCACCTGTGTGAAAAATAAAAGAACAAATATTCTAGATTGGTATAAAATGAAGTTATAATCTCGACTTTGAAACATTCATTTTTATTAGTACACAAAACATGAGGTCAATTTAGCAGTCTGGTGAGTTACTTATTGAATCATACTTTGGAGAAATCTGAACAAGGTATTACCGGGTCTTCTCAAATGGCATATGGTTCACAAGGATGAATCCAAGGCTTCAGGTAATAGTATACTCTTGCCTGCAGACCAAAGTTTTCAGCCTGGCTTCATTTGTTGCTGGTACTTTGTTCCTTGCAGTTTCTTTTATGGGGGTTCACTCATGTTGGCTGTTGCCTTGGGATGCTCTCAACTTCTAGAGATCATCACCAAGTCCTAGCTAAAGAATCTCCAAAAGCTATCTCACAGTTTCCATTCTTTCTCTTTGGGAGGGACCCACCCCTTCTAAAAGACCATCTGACTAGGTCAAGCCCATATATAAGAACTTCCTTTCTGGGACCCAGAGAAATAGCACAGTGGGTAGGGGGCTTGCCTAGCATGTGGCTGACCTGGGTTTAATTCCTAGCATCCCATATGGTCCCCTGAGCCAGTCAGGAGTGAGTGATTCCTGAGCACAGAGCCAGGAGTAACCCCTGAACATGCCAGGTGTGGCCCAAAAATACAAAATAAAATAAAATAGGGGCCAGAGAGATAGCCTGGAGGAAAGGCATTTGCCTTGGATGCAGAAGGACGGTGGTTCAAATCCCGGCATCCCATATGGTCCCCCAAGCCTGTCAGGAGCAATTTCTGAGTGTAGAGCCAGGAGTAACCTCTGAGTGCTGTCAGGTGTGACCCAAAAACCAAATAAATAAAATAAAAAGTCCCCATTTTAACTTACTTGAAGTAAACTTGATCAGGAAACTACAAAAAAATTCCCTTTTATAACTATATAAATGCCCATAATTATTAGGATGATAGATTCTACAGATCCTCCTACTACCAAAATGAATAAGAAACTGCATATGCAAGTTGTGCATTTTAGGAAAGGGACTCTTAGAAAAAATTACTTGTATATAGAAAGAAGTATGATAATAATAATAATAACATCTACAACAGAAAGGCACTGAAAGTATATGAAATCTGTATTGCTCAGTTTAGTGTTTTGGCTCTAATAAAATACAATAAATAGTTAATATTATACTTGTTGTTGAATTAGGGTAAAAATTAATCTACAGAGAAATATTCTTAGCTTAATAGTACAAATACCAGCGAGCTACAATTATAGTTTCCCTTAGAAGACAAGATGGACTAAATAAAAAAGAGCACATACTATGTTCTTTTTCCTTCTTCCTTTTCAATATAATGGAACAAGTCAGAGGAGCTATCAAGCCAGAAACTTGACAATGGGCACCTGAGAAGAGAAAGATAAAATATAAGATCAGAAAAATCAAAGGTATTTATTTGATGCTACATATTTTAACCCTTATTTTTAAAAATTAGTTCAAACTAAATATTACAAAATTGGAAGTCTTAAATTTTTATCTTTTTTACTTTATCCAAAAGCAATTAACATAAAACCCCTGCCTTATCTAGTTAAATATTGGTCTGAGCCCATTTTTGCTAAATTTTTAAATATGAATTTATAAAGTGAGAAGAATACTGAGAATTTTATAGCCCTACTGCAAGGTGAATGTGTACTTACATTTGAGATCTTCACATGAAAATTCAGAATACAGTTAGAATTTTCTTCACGCTACATAAAATAAATGCCTATAGAAAAGGACCTTGTCTTTAAATAACCTTAAAATCAACAAATCCTTGAGACCATAACTTTATAAATCTAGCAAAAGAAGGGCAGTTTGTGATGACTAAAAAATCTACAATGTTTTGGATAGAGGATTAGTACTATATTTCTCTAGAGTTAAGACAGATATAATACTAATACATTGTGTTGCACTGCTTCAAAGTGAAAATTAATATAAAATCATATATTAATTATGAGAAAATCATTTTATGTCAAAGATAGTAAAGATGCTACAACTACCATACTTAAAAATAAATATGCAGACTCTTTTAGAAACAATTTTCCCTTGTACATGCTTGAAAATAGTTGAGGAAATATGGAAAAATTGCCCATTTTATAATGAAAAAATTGCACCTATTTTACTTAATAAACTTGCCAATATCTTTAACAAACAGTTGCATATTTTAAATTTGACTAATTATAAAGGTTTGCACTAGAGACAGAGTAAAATAAATCTGCCAAGACAGTCTATTGTTTGACTTTCTGTCTTTCCATTAAATATTTATCATTGACTCTCAACAGAGTACTTTAAACTTGAATAATTTGAGGTAATTACTGCAGCAACAAAACTTGTGCTATTAATTGAGTAGTGCATCTCTGTGATTTTAGAGACTTTTATGTGTAATATCTAACAACCTTTACGAAGACTTAAAGCAATGCATATGGGGGTGGGATCTAACCATCTAACATCTAAAATATGTTTTAAAAACCTTCTAGCCTGTTCTTCCTCTAAAAACAAAACAATATTCATCTTGTGTTGCTGTCAGCATCTTTTTTTAATTTCTTTATTTAAACACGGTGATTACAAACATAATTTTAGTTGTGTTTCAGTCATAACAAGAAGACACCTCTCTTCACCCGTGCAACTTTCCCATCACTGCTCTCAACATTTTATGTCCACAAGTCTTGACTCAATGGGAGCGAGGGGATGTGATTATGATCACATTGTAAAAAAAAAAAAAAAACACATTGTAGTTCAAATTTTTTGTGAATGAAGAACAAAAAACAGAAAAGGAAGTTGCCAGATAGGTAGATGCTTTGTTCGTGGCCCAAACCCGGTCGAAAGAGAACAAGAAACACAAAGGGCCGTCCACATATCTAAAGGAAGCAGCTGCAAAAGTGATACAGACCCGATTCTTCTAGAGAAAGGGTACCAACAACTCTCTTTGAGCATGACTGTTAGATTTGCCGAGTCCTGCTGACATCACCATAGGAGATAAACATATTACCAAGGCTGGGACAGCCTGTCTTCGGGGAGGTTGCCAGATGAGATAAGTGGGCAAAGGCAAGGGAGTCTCTTAGGTCCATCTCGATGGCCTTGTGCACGCCTGGAGCCCGTGAATTTGCCAAATGTCATCTTAAATATCAGGAGCTGAGTCTACAGCAAAAGCATCCAAATCAGCACTGTGCCTTTGCTTCCTAAGCAGCCTGAGACTAAGACCTGAACACATCTGAAAAGTGAGTGCATGTTCCCTACAGCTGAAACATAATCAAAGTTAAAAAAAAAAAATCACCTCCACATAATGTAAATGCTCCATTTACATTCTTGCCCCTTTTCTGGCCTCATTAAGTTGCAATCTTACATCTAATTATGTCTTATCAATTTATTGTTCCCGCAAGCTGAGAATTAAATTGAAAACATATTGAAACAAGAATATACATGTCAAACAGTTGGGTGTTAGTTTTTTTTTTTTCTGGTTTTGTATTAGCAAGTGCATGCTAACTAGAACGGGAGTTGTAAGGGGGTGCTTATATGGTCACAAAGGGGTCTAGGGGGCACAAAACATGTGTCTGCACTGTAGGATATGATTTACCATCTTGGAAGCACAGGGTCTATATTTTCATAAATATAAGTGACAAATTATCAATAAATCATTCTTTGGTTTACCATAATGCATAATGTTTATTGAAACCCTGTTCCAATAAATATGACTTGCCCTTTTTAGTCAAAGCATAAGAAACAAAGATGACAGGAATTACAAACAAAAAAGACAAATGGGGAGGAAGCCACTGGCTAGCAATGAACTTTTTCTTTCCCATCCAATCTGAGACCACTGGATTCTGGAAGATTCTTCTGTACACGTACAGTTGTTTGAAAATATTTCATTTTCTTTGGAGGCTGGAGGATTTACAGAGTGGGGCAATATGGGTAATGTTTGACTACTGAACCTTTCTATTTTTTTTCCTCATTGATATACATTAGGGTCAGTTAAATTCCACTAAAATGCCTGTAAAATGAATTAAACCATTAGAATGTTCCTGGACTGTACGATGTAACAACATTGACAATATCTCTATTCAGGTTCCAAGAAAATAATTTCACACACACACACACACACATACACACACACACACACACACCCCATGTTATCTGGTAAAATGTGGTAAAGTGCAAATTAAGATTAACAAGGGAAATTATTGGTAATTTGCCTTTCAAAGCTTACATAGACATTTTGTTATGGTTTTACTCATATTCCTATATAGATGAGAGCTTATATACTTACTTTAGTTGTCATTCTGCCTTGCTTATTTGTTGCTTATGATTATTTTGACACATACATGCACCTGGTGATTTATCTTCTATATTCTAAGAGAGAAATTAAGAAAGCATTGCCGAGTGTTGTTGTAATGCCCTCTAACTTTACAAACTCATTCAGCAGCTGGAAGCAATTGACATAGGGTAGCATTTGACTCGAACAACACTTTAAAAAGTCAACTCACATCTTAATTGAAATACCCTATATTTCACATTGGCTCCTTGACCCCATTCTGGTCTTTTGTGTCCTTTGAGAAAGCAAAACGTGAAGAACTATGCTGTGGATGTGACTTTATGGAATTGTTCATTAGCAAGTCGCCATCCCCATTCTAACAAAAACGTTTTTTTAAGATCTGCCCTCTAAAACCTAGCTCTTTTATTGTCTCTCCTTTAATGAAAATATCTAGACGATAAATAAAAACTTTTAAATAAACAAAACTTTGCCATAACCTGGGCAACATCTAATAATATGTTAATTTCTATATTATTTCTATTTGACCTTTTTCCACTTTTTGTAGTACTGTTTCTAATTTATTATATTTGTATATTTCTAACTATAAGTGTTTTATATACTTGATTTAGGAAAGTATAGTTTCTTATTTAAGCTGTTTAAGATTAGTATATTAAACTCCCTTTAAAAGTCACCAAAAATATTAATTGGCAACATGAAGAAATATCATTCATTGAGGTACCAGCCACTTATTTAGCTAGTAGAGCCCTTAGGTAAAATCAATATATAGCTATTTTCATCAGTTGTAGGTCTAATAAGTGATAGATAAATTTCCTGCTGCATCATAAAAATAACAGTGCCAAGCTCAAAGAAAGAACTATCCTGTATTTCCTTCATGTCAAGCTTTATGTGTGATCCTGAAAGTGAATATCCCTATCAAAGATTTAAAATGGAATTATATGTACATTTAATCAAATTTAGTATTCAATCACATTAATCATTTCATAGCAAAGATACTCCAAATTTACACATTGGACAATATCAGTGCATCATGCTGAATTACTTCTTATTGTTTAGAAATCTAATGATAACATAATTTAAACTTATTGGCATTAATATTGGCCCTGAAATTGCAAAGTCACTTCAAATGTGACCAGATTGAGAATTTCCAACATGATCATGAACCTGCTAGTTTGTTCTATTTCTCCTGTTCCTACCAAATTTTCCGTTCTCTCTTTCTTTTTTTCCCTCTTAAACTACTTTCTTCTTTTCTAACTTTATCTTCTGAAAAATGTGGTGACCACTGGTCAGTGCTGTCCCTATACTCGAGGCATTTTACAACCTTCTTTACCTGTAGCTCAAGCACAGTTCCCAAGAGTTTATCTTCATTAGTCCTCTGGGATTATGATCCAATCAACATCTGAGCCATTACTGTGGTTTTAAAAAGAAAATTCTTCTTCCCTGAATTAACCCAGATTAAGAGTGGAGAGAATTCATTCTCCCCAGGAAAGCAAAATATTGCTACCAACGGTGAACACAGGATGAAGTAAAGGAGGGCAGTATTAATTGGCCAGGAAAAAAATCCACAAAATTCCCACAGACATAAATTAAAAAATATATTTGCCTTACTAACATTATCTCTTCACCATCTAGTAAATAGATAAGTAATTACTGTATTTTTGTACCATAAGATGCACTTTTTTCTTCAAAAGATGCATCTTTTGAGCAAATTCTGCCTGGAGCTGAAGCCTGAGTGCAGGGGAGGAGAGCATCTAAAAACTATGTGTTTCTTATGGTCAGGCGTGTCTTATAGAGCAAAAAATATAGTAAATTCTCTTTGTAATGTAACATATAATGCTGAGTCCAGTAGAATGTTATTGCAGAGACTAAAATCAACTTTAGCAACTTTAAGCTGAAAGCAATTTATTATAGGGTTGTAAGCCATATTTCTAGAGGCAAACAAAAGTAGAGTTTCCTTTAAGGTCAGAGGAAATATGCTAAGAGAAGGTTAATCTTTCATGTGTAAAGGGGTTGGGTTTTGTGTAAATGTTTCACGCTGAGTTAGTAATACTAGGTTTCTTCTTCCTTCTCTCCTAGACCTCCAAGGTGACCAGCTGAACCCATTTTGCCTGAGATTATGCCAGTTTTGAAGTTGGTAGGAGAACTCTCTTATTCCTGAACAAATCAACCCAGTTAACTGTCTACTTCACCCAAGCCCCTATGGCACTGATAACAAACAGAAGCTACTTTCATCAAAATCAAGATTGTGACCACACCCAAGCAAATGTCACAGGAAAGGTGGGTGAGGGACAAAGTGATTTAAAAACCTAAAGTTCTCTAAAGAAAAATCAAGCATGGAAAAGTGGGGAGAGGTTGCCAATTCATTAAGTTTCCTACAGAACACATCAGAAGTTATGTGGGAACTAGAGAACTAGAAATCTATTGGACATTTGGAATTCAGTCCAAAAAGAGCAAAATCCAAATGACCATACTGTGGGGTCTAAGTTGATCTCAAAGTCACTAATAGACCCATAGAATCTTCACTTTATTACACCATAGACTGAGTATGTTCTTGTTGGATAATTCGAAATATTATCTGATCATCTTGGCACTTTAAGCTTTATACACTTATGCTTGCTCAATTAGAATCATTACTGATTAGAGGCCTGAGCAGTGGCGCAAGCAGTAAGTTGTCTGCCTAGGATGGACCACCGTTCGATCCCCCAGAGTCCCATATGGTCCCCCAAGCCAGGAGCAATTTCTGAGCTCATAGCCAGGAGTAACCCCTGAGCGTCACTGGGTGTGGCCCAATAATCAAACAAATGTATATGCATATATGTATCAGTTCCATATTCTTTATGTTCTCTGAAGTCCAGCACAGCTAGCTAACACCTCACATGCTACCAATATTTTCCCCTAGACTTTCAAAGGATCAACCCTCACCCTTACATCAATATTATTAGCATTTGATCAACTCATTAGAAGAATGCTCGGGGCCGAGAGATAGCATGGAGGTAGGGCATTTGCCTTGCATTCAGAAGTATGGTAGTTCGAATCCCAGCTTCCTGTATGGTCCCCTGAGCCTTTATGGAGCGATTTCTGAGCACAGAGCCAGGAGTAACCCCTGAGCAACACATGGTATGTCCCAAAAAACAAACAAACAAACAGAATGCTCTAGCAACAAGCTATAGCCCTTGATGTTGGAAATCCAGGATTTTATGTTTTCTCTGACAAGAGGCTTGAAATTATTCAGTCTGTTCAAAATTCACCATTTTTTCTACTCAGGTAGTTATTATATTCAAACTTATAGACCTCTGAGTCACTATTCCCTAGCTAGATGACATATGTAATTTCTAAAATGTGACCATTAGTCTTACTGATTAATAGTCACTGCCAGGGGCCAGAGTGATAGCACAGTGGTAGGGCTTTTGCCTTGCACATGGCTGACCCAAGATGAACCTGAGTTCAGTCTCCGGCGTCCCAGATGGTCTCCCAAGCTAGGAGAGATTTCTGAGCACCTAGCCAGGAGTAACCCCTGAGCATCAGTTGGTGTGGCAAAAATAAATAAATAAATAAATATTCACTGCCATAAGTCACCTGAGTGTAATGCCTTAGAGATGGTACAGCGGGTAAAGTGCTGGCCTTGCATACAGGTGACCCAGGTTCAATCTGCAGTTCAATCACCAGATAGTCCCCCAAGTACTCCCAGTTCTTGGTGTAGAGCCAGCAGTAAGCACCACCATTGTGCCCCCTCCAAAAAAAAAAAGTCAACACACACACACACACACACACACACACATACATTCAGAAGATCTCTGAATGTTATTCTGACTATGCCATTTCCCTGTAAGGACACTCCAAGATACCACAGAATCCAACAATCACATCCAAAGTGATTATGGTAGGATAGTAGGAGGTACAGAATCTTTGCAATAGAATCTATACCAGAAACATGAACACTGTTGTAATCATTTTACTTAAACTATAAAAAGAATTTCAAAAGATAACATACATGACTATTTGAGATAGGTAGCTCAAACATTCTAATCTAAGTCACACAGTCTTCTGAGAGTGGGGCCATTTCTGTTTTATACTACCCAAACAGTCCCCAGAATACAGATTTCTTTGTTGAGTAGGAAGGAGCTATTCTTTCTTGTGCTAGTGGAAATAGGGACTTCTTAGACCACAAAAATAGCTCAGCAGTTGGGGACACATGATTGGCATGCATGGGAACTTGCCTTCCAACTCAAGTGCAATGTGATTCAAACCACCACCTATACTGCTCAATATGGCTCTGGAGGATCAGAAACATCCCAAAGGTGGCTCTGGCACTAGTCCTTGGCAACAGTAATCCAAAAGTCTCTACATCAATGTGTTCTAGTATCACAGGAAGTGAGCTCTGAGGCCCACTTATTGACCTCTCTGAGTATTGGTTGGGAGGCCCTCAAATAAATAAAGATATAAGTATGTTGAAGAGTTTGGAAATGTGATAGACTCAATGGTAGAAAATCTGCTTTGCAGCAGGCATGAGAAAAGAGTTTTCTGGGGATTTTCTTTCTGGGTCTCTAGGACTCCAATGATTCTTATGTTCTTTCTGTTGAATTGATCAAAGACTTCTATTTTCATCAGTTCACATTCTTTGAGGATTTTTTTCCATAGTCTAATCATTTGCTTTAAGGTTTCTTTCCAATATCTTCTGCTGTATGGAGTTGTTTTGCATCTCATCATCCAGCTCACTGATTCTGTATTCAGGAGCTGTCACTCTGCTAAAGAGGCTTTCCATTGAAGTCTTCAATTCATTTACCAAATCCTATTTTTCAGTCCTATTACTTCAGATTGGAGTTTTCTGATTTCCATCTTTGTGGTCTGTTGAGCTCAATCTATGCTTTTTCTCTTTTTTTTAGCTCGCTAATCATCCTCCATATTTCTACTATAAACTTCTTATTTGAGAGGCTAACCAGGTGGTTGGTATTTTTCAGGTCATCAGAGCTGCTATCTTCATTCTCTATGCATGCTCTTGTCCTGAGTTGTTTCCCCATTGCCACACTTGTAGTGTAGTTTTTCCTACATGCTATGGTGGGGTTCATGTGCTGTAAGTTGCTCTGGTTCCACTTTTATTGGATGGAGACATTTTACCCTGTGCTGGATCCTGAAGAGATTGTGCTCGCTGTCATCTTCTTAGTTGCCTCACCCAGGAAAGCAGGCAGGGAGTGAGGTAGCAGCTGTTTATAATGGATCTCAGAAATCAGCCTCCACCCTTATTGGGTGGAGATAGCTTACCCTGTTCTTACCCTGAGGAGATTATGTTTGCTGTCATCTTTTTGGCTATCTCACTCAGGAAAGGAGGAAAGTAGGCCGAGAAACGAGTTTGATCCCCAACTCCACCCCACATGTCAAGTAAGACTGAACAGCATTTTCCTTTATGACTTTCCCATACAAAAACTAAGTGTGATCTTCAGGGTATGACAACCAAAGTGTGTGGGATAGTCACATCACTGCCATCGCAACAAAGGAAATTAAGGGAGGAAGTAAGAAAAAGATAATAAATCAAATATGGACATTTTACTGACAACCTGATATTTGCTATGCTGCAAATGGACTTTTAGAATATTATGTTGAGAAGTAACCAAGGACAAATATGGTTTCAGTAACATGATAACAAGAAGATAAAAAATAAATAAGGGGCGGGCTGTGGCGCTGAAGGTAAGGTGCCTTCCTTGCCTGCGCTAGCCTAGGACGGACTGCGGTTCGATCCCCCGGTTTCCCATATGGTCCCCCAAGCCAGGAGCGACTTCTGAGCGCATAGCCAGGAGTAACCCCTGAGCGTCACCAGGTGTGGCCCAAAAAATCAACAAATAAATAAAATAATAATAAATAAATTAAATAAATAAATTAAATAAAACAATCATATTGTGAGAACAAAGAGAATGAGAGTCAGTAAATTGAATAAAAGTAGTAGATGAAAACTAGACTTTGAATGCTGCTCTTGGATATCTCTATAGATGGTGAATTATAATGTTGCATGCCTAGTACTATAAGCCAATGTATTATTCCACTAAAATATTTAAAGCCATTTACAAGATGAATAAAATAAAGTAAATCTTTTCTACCAGCAAAGCCTAGACATTTCAAAGCTGTGGACAGGAGGCAGAGTACTTTTAGGAAAGAGAAAAAAATATATATATATATATTAAATGACATCAGTTGATAGCCAGCCTAACTCATTGAATTGCATTCATTTCTATAAAATTACCTGCATCTAAACATGACACGATATTTTACCCAGGCTTTCTTCATTACATTGGAAAGAAGGGTTTCTCAGATCAGCTGGAAAATTTGGGATTGAACAATTATACATTTGGGATAGAACAAACCATAATTCACATGCTCTTATGGCTTTTTATGTACAGAGAGCCTCTACATTTCTTCACTGTCACCTTCTTTCATGTGTGCCAGCATTTTCATTTGATTCTCATAATTCAGAGTGTCAGACAGGGCCACAAGTGATCATCCCCACCTCATGGGCAAAGAAACTAAGGCTCAGAAAGGTGAACCATTTGCTCAAAGTCACATAATCACTGGCAAAATTGGGGCTTGAATCAAATTTCCTGGCTCCCAGTTCTGAGGTTGCTAAGGTTATTTGGCAATAGTTATAAATGCTTTTCAGTGTCAGGAAAATTGTCCTGATTTGGTCAAAGACAAAGCTGTACCCACTTTTTTGGTCAAGTTATTTATTGTTAACTCAAGATGAAAAGATACAGGTGAAAGTTTTGTGCATCAGCACCAATACACTGCTACCCTTAAAACTTTATTTCCTATTATGGAAAAGATTATACTGAACTACATGGTTTTTTTTCTTTGAGAAAGCAAAGTAAATTTCTTAAATGCTTATAGCACTCACCTTTAGCTCTTTGCATTCTGTATATTTTATATATGCATTCAGAATAGTTTATATTAACCTTTGGGTTACATATTTTTTCAGTTACTCACTTTGTTTTGTTTAACTTTTGGTTCTAATTTTATCATGAGTACCACATTTAGATCAGAACTCAAGTGTTTATATTAATAGTGTGTCTTTATCTTGCTGACATTTTTCTCAAATAATCCACGTGTTTTTCCAGAATACATCTCATAAAAATGTTTAGTGATTCTGAGTTCCCTCTCTTACTCCAAGTAAGCCTTAGCTTAAATTCTTATCTAGTTATGTTTTGACACTAAGTCTTTTTAAAATATAATCAAAGCAATGCAAAATTTACTAAAGTCTTAAAATTACATCAATAAATATTTCCCTGAATAATCTTAAAGACTTCTGACAAAACATTTGAAAAAGTTTCCATTCACTTTGGACCCCTAAAAATACAGGAAGTGTTTTGGCCTGAAAAAAATATACCAAACAAATCAGAAACTAAATGAGATTTTAAGTCCAGCT